>QANU01006777.1:0-18499 GCA_003254905.1 Nissolia schottii
ATTTTTTGCTTACATTATAATAATAGACCAACCGTGAAACCGTGTTGTGTGAACTACAAGTTTCATCTTTCTTTCCATAAAAAAAACTTGTAAGAGACATTTTGAATACTTGGTTGCGGTATGCTTACATGTTGGGTCATGTTGAAGTAGTGTACGGTGTTTGTTAGAGGGGTCGAGTTACCGCAACCAATGGGATGGCCATCCTCAGGCCAGCTAAGTTTGGTTATGTTAATTTTGGACTAACTTTTCACAAGCCATATTAGAAACAAAAATTTGTTGTTTTTTTTTTTGTGCATCTTATATTTGAAAATATCACAAACGTTAAACACTATGTTAATTTTGGACAAACTTTTCGCAAGATATTTTTATCTTATAAAAATAGAGGTATGAACACAAGACACAATCTTAAAAATAATTTCAGATGTTACATGTCAGCCTATTGGCCATATTTTAACGTTTTTTCGTTGTTTCAAATTTTACACATGAATAAAATTTCATCTCTCAAGCCCTATATTCTGTATTAATGGTGTGAGAAGCATGTGTCTTAATTCTCTAGATAAAATAACAATTGAATAAAAACCGTAAGCAACCTTGAGCATTGAAAAATTAGAAACTTCACATGGAGCTAAAACGAATGTGATTATAGATTAGTCTTGTTACACAAAACTTGAAAACATTTATTAAGCTTTGCAATTAAACACATTCAACCCTCTTTAAGTGCATAATAGTTCGGCAACCAAATATAAGCAGACAAAACAATAGCTTAATAGGAGTCATATTTGCTAGTTTGAGAGATGGCTAGTTATTTGTATTATAAGTAAATGTTGCTCGGGCCTTTGGGCTAGGCTACTCGGGTCAGACTAAATCCGGTTTGACTAGTTCAAGGCTAACTTAATTTTTCAATTCTATTTTTATAGCTCACTTCGTACATATTTTTGAGTTATTCGTATCGGTCCATCAAGTTTGGCTCATTTTGATAATTTTAATATTTTAGGTGCAATTTTATTTCGTGTGGCTTTTTTTAGTGAGATTGATGAATTCCTTCATATAGCCTCTTTCTTTGGACATTTTTGAGTATTTTTATTTATAATTATTGAGAAAAAAATTCATCTTTTTCATCGTCTTTGGGTTCGTTTAAATCTTAAAAAAAAGGTTTGAAGATTGATTTTTTTACCAAATTGAAAAAAATTGAAAGCAGATTGAAGTTATTCTTTTATTTATTTTATATAAAGATTGATTTTTTTTAATTTTTTTATTATTTGTTTTTGCATTTTTAAAAGTTTGTGTATTTATTTTGAAATGTTTGTATCCAATAGAGAGTAAGTTCAAATGGTTAGAGTATGAGTAGGGGGAATGAGAGAAAGTATGACAATTACTTTTTATTATTTAATGCAGTGCAGATTTTCTGTTTTATTTGGTTCTTGTATTTGAAAATGTTTATATATCTATCTTATAATGACTTGTGTATTTATTTTAAAATGTATGTGTTCGTGTTTGTATACGTGTATAACATATGTAGCTATACATTGGATGTACATTGATGGTTTTTCTCTGTACAACTAGCATTTCGTTTATTGTTTTCATTTTGGATTAGCTATCTCGTTTTCAAAGATTTAAAATTACGACACACATTCATTGGGATTTAAGATAATCATATGGCCATTAATCTCATCAACCAAATTAAGTGTTGGTGCTCTATAATGGATGTCATAACCGAAAATTCTCCACATAGCCTCACATGGAGAAATATATCTACAATCATAAAACATATTCACCTCATCTATAACTTCCTCGTTACTTCCATTAGAAGCACTACGGTAAAAGGAAGTGGTTACACTGCTTCAGCTAATCCTTTATATATTTTAACTCATAGTTTCCTTTGGTTTAGGAGAATCCAACTTAACCGAGATGATTCAATCATTGTGTAACCATCAACAATGAATTTTTGAAACAACCTTCTACCAAAAAGTAGGGGACCAGTATCTGTTACCCTTTGTTGAATTCGATAAGCAAAGAAGTCTTTCATAGAAAGATTGTCTCCCCCCTTTAGAGCTTGCTAAGATTTATTTAACAAAATGTCCTCTCGGAATCCATCCTTGCCATGGGGGAATAACGGTGGATATTGAAAGCCCAGATATGCAGGATTTAATTCAGTAAGACGTTGTCGATCCCCAGATTGAGTCTCTATCTTCTTTCGAAATATCAAAATCACCAACAACTAATGCTGCCACTTCTGAAATAGAGGGCAGATTATATCTTCTGCCATCTTGACCTCTCTTCCCAATTAGTCTTAACCGAATGTTCACATCGCTTTCAGTATTGATTGAGTCTCTAACCATTACTTGGCAAGAACATTGTGAGCATCTAGCATTTGCTTCAGATCAGTCACAATCTCGACATGCAATCTCCTTGTGTTATTTTGTGAACTACATCCATAAAAATATAAATACAGTTATGTTACATGAGACACATGTCACGAAAGCATTTTATTTCCAAAATGAAATTAAATTTATACATAACTTACAACATTAATTCGATTTTGGATTTCATTTTGTGTGTTGTATATATAAAGTTGCGCAAACTTCGCGCTTGACCCTCTTGGGGCTATTAAACTACCCATCAAATGATAGTTTTGCCCACATAGAACAAAGGTCGGAGGTCCTCTACCGTGATTTACTGATCTGTCCAGTTTTCCTCCCATTGAAGTAAAAGAGAACATGCTATTGTACGCCCTGATGTTTCACGGAAATGATTGCTTTTTTCACCAAAACCAAACAATAAATCATGTAGCTGCCGTGGAGCTTGTTCCAAAGGTGGTAATTTCAACCTGACCTTTTCTACAACAAAGGGTGAATCTTGAATTTCTTGCTTTGTATTGCTTTTTCTATGCTCTCATCAAACCAAAAAAGCGCATGACACTTTTGACACTCATGTAGGATCACCAATGTCCCAATATTCTTTTAACAAATAATAAAGATTTAAAAAACAATTAGAGTATTGGATAACATTAACAAAAATGACAAAACTTGATGCTCATTTAATGATAAACCATAGCTTCACTGTCAATACAATTTCGCTCAGTTTCTTCATCTATACATGACAGAAAAGAATCGTAAGCGACCATTGTATAGTATATACCACATAGAATTAATAGGATTAATATCAGTCATGATTAATTATTTCTCATAAACATTATGGCCACCGACACCATTCACTGTCTTAACAAAGTCCTCTTATATATTGTTTTAATGGCTTGTCTTTGATGGTAAATTAATGATTTCATAACCATGTTAGGGGAATATTTAAACAATCACACTTACAAAAATGTGAGGGTCACTATGATAAAATGTATTTTATGCGTATTTTCATTTTAGTGTAGTTATCCAAAATTAATTAGCATAATATTATAAATATTTTTTAAGCTTCTGATTGGAATCTAAATACAATTTTTTTAAAAGATAAATCAAAACATTTAACAAAATATTAATTTTAAACCATTGTCAGCAAATACGAAATTCAAAACGATAATTTAATTTAAAAAGTATAATCCATTCAAGTAAACTCTATGTTTAGTCTCACCTGTACTTGTGTCACTCTCATTGTGTGAGCCACGACTCATCAGGTCATCTGTGCCATGAAATATAGGATCCAAAATGAATCCTTCTTTTTAGTTGTTTATACTTTAAAGAGTAAATATGTATATTTCAGCTATTACATGCCATGAGGTGATATTGTATTATTGAAGCGACGTGGAGTTTCTATATTAGAGTCATCACACTCTAATATTTCTATATTTTCTGTAGTAGTCGTGTGACATGGTTCAAGTGCTCCTACAAGTCATGAACTTTCTCAGAAATTTAAAATAGCAACAATTATAACTACGATCCAATTTGATGAAATTTTAACAAATCATTATAAGACACGGCAGATTAACATGCACCTGATAGAGATACTCCGTCATGAGCTACATGTGTGACCTTATGAGAGAAAGTATTGGAATTGTTGATTGAGTTTAATTTATTACATGTTTCCCAGGAGTAAGCGACCTCATACCCAAATTGGGTGATAACGATTTCTTCACACTAAACTTGATTCCATGGGTGCCATGAGGGTTAACAACAATATTTGGATCTCGATTCTCGTGATCACCTATGACTCCATTGCAAATTGCCAATGAGAACAAATTAGGTGAGAGCAATTGAAAATCAAGAGTCCTATCATATTTTATATCCACAGTGAGTAGAAAATTATATGAAAGTCTTAAACACTAAAACACAAATTTGCGAATTTAATCCCTGAAGATATATGTTACAGAAATGTAGTGATAAGGTTATTCATATTATTAATTAATTTAAAAATATGCGCAAAGGCATTACAATGTAACTAACTTACGCAGTAAGGACGATGTTAGGAAAATGTGAGTTTTCAAGCTCGAGGGAGAGTACTGTGGTTTATGTATCGGTTACTTAAACTGGAGGGGAGGGTTGTATAATTTAAATATCTCCAATGAACGGGTTGTATTTTGCATGGTTATTCCTAAACCCAAAACTAACATACCGTGCTAGTATTCCATCAATGGGATCCTGCTTGCCATATTTCTTGCATCATTTGACATAGCGTTACAAATCCTCATTCGATAGGCTGATTGTGACAAGTTATTTGACCTTGACTGATAACTTGCAATGTAGATAGTACTATACCTCACAACTTGTAAAAAGTGAGGCAAAACTAAAATAAATTGAGATCTCCAAACTTTGTATTTCAAACTCTTACATTTACTTGAAATTGTAAATAAAATGTTACCTATCAAAATATATCATACCGTTTTACATCAACATTTGATGTTTTTCAGATGTGTACTATCCATATTTTAAGTAGCCGGTCCGATCTAACGCAACGAAAAATTTGATCATTTACTTCTAATTATGCAAAAATATATATTTGATCAAATCTCTATTAATAAAATAAATTTCGAAGCACCAAAAATATATACAAAACAAAAAAAAATGGGATCCCTTTCAATAGTTATATGATTTTGATTTATTAAAAAATTGGAATACAGTTAACTTAGGATAATTGTCCAAAACTGCTGTATGAGTTATTAATTTTTTTGCTCTAGTTAATCTTGGTAAAATATATCTATTCTATTGGTTACTTTTGGGTGCAGAAATGCATCCTCTCACGAAGTCTCTTTGCTTGAAGTTTACATTGTGGTTGTCTGAAATTGGAAAATACTAATGTTTTTACTTGGGTCAACTTAGAATGTTAAATAGTCAGCTATATTATATATCCCTTCAACGAAGTAATAGAGCGTGTCAAATATCAATTGCTTGAAATATATATAAGATAAGAAGAAGAAAAATATATGAACGGTGGTAATGTTTGCAGTGTTTATATACCAAAATAATTTCTCACTTAGCGAAGTTGGAATCCCAGCTTTCTTTTTAGGGTCCTCATCCATTTTATGCAGTTCTATCAGAATTATTTTTGAATTAATTCTGCAATATATCGTGTTCAGCTACTTCGTTAAACCACATGAAGGAAAGCATATTCCATGCGTCTCCGCCACTCCTCACTTACTCGTACAGTCCGAACGAGTTCTTTACCTGAGAACGCCCCGCAGTCTCCTGTCCCCTCTTAAACAATCTGTTTGTGAGGAGTCGGAAGGTTCCCCTGAAATTATTTCGCGCTAAATACAAGGTCATACATTCCCCCAGAAAAAAACAAAAAAAATATTACTCCCAACTCTCAGATCATATGACCCCCTCCCAACTTTCACACCACTTCCAAACTCCTCATCCTCTACCATATCAACCTATTGTTCTACCTATTTTTACCCTTCTTCCAAAAAAAATCTCCATAGCCTAAAGACACATACATATTCTATCATCTATGGCAATAGAAGAAGAAGTAAAGGTAAAAGAAGAATGGGAACAAGAAGAAATAAAATAGTGAGGGGAGAGTAATAAAGGGGGAGAGGAAAAGGTTGGAAATTTTTGAAAAAAGGAAAAAGGGGGAAAGGTAAAGATGGAGGGAAAATGAAATGAGGGTAAGATATTTCTAAAAAATGGGGGGAAGTCAAATAAGTCAAATTATTTTTTGAAAAAACCCTCATAGCAAAAAGTCAAAGAAAATATAATGGGGGCAACAAAGTCCAACAAAAAATTGCAAATGACATTGCTAAAGTACCTGTGAAACGACGAAATTCAGAGAAAAAATACGATCAATCAAAAGCAAGCTACGAGACCCCAGAAGACAAAAGCACAACACTCGCTAGTAGAATAACGAGCTTGTACTAGAGGCAATGTTACGGGCTAAAAACCGGGGCCCAAGAGCTCTAGCTCTCTAAGGAAGGAGAGAAGCTCACATTCTCTAAAAAGCCCGAAGGGCCCAGCCCAATAAGGAGTAGAAGAGACTCTCCTCACCTGGTCACACCGGTCCAAAGGGAGAGAGCCTCACAGCACTTAGAAGAGGAGAAGGTCGTAAGCCCAAGACTCCGAACCCGGTCCGGCCCAACAAAGCTAAAAGGAGGTAGCAGCGACGTCTCCTCCCCAGTCTGCAACCAACTCCTATATAAGCGGAAAAAGATAATTCGGGGAGCAGATAGGCAAACTCCCCTTGCTTTATCTCTATCTTACCTCTATCTTTGCACTCTAAGCTCATCTATAAAAGCACACGACCTCCTCAAGTCACCAGGTATCACTTATTCCCCTCTTATAGAATTCTCCTAACCCTTGTGCTTTCTTGAGCGTCGAAGTGCCTTTGCAGGTACACCCCGCCACCGCACTCTCTTGGAGAGGAACCTGGTTGGAGCTTTCGTCCAAGCCTCCCAACCCGCTTGGAGTTTTCGTCCAAGCCTTTGAGCTTCTATCAAGGCACCTTCCTCACCTTCCTCTCATGTTCAGGTAACTTTGTACACTACACGGATTACTTACGAACGATTTTGTTTATTTAGACACAACCATTGTCGTTATAAGACACAACCATTTGCCTTTATACGACCCAACCTTTTTCATTTATGAGACACGACTCTATAGTTCATAAAGACACAACCCTTTTGGTATTACTGACACAACGCGTTCGATGAATTTGACACGACCGTTATCAATTCGTGGGAGAGGAAATGTTGCACGCGCTGGCGCACTTTGGTGTTGAACGTGAAACGGTTACATGCGCGCGTTGAGTTAGTGGGCACATCGTTCAAGGTTGGCTGACGTGTAGCAGGTGTGCAACGGGTGTGCAATATACAGTCGGTCAAATATCATGACTCTTATTTATAATCTTCACTATCTAAATTATTCTAAAGCGTGTATTTACAATGTATTCATGTATCTCTCCCAATTAGAACAACAAAATATATCTATGCTCATTACAATCTCCTATTTTCTTTGTATAACCCATAATATAAAATACCACAATACTATTGTGCGTAACACCATAAATCATTTTTATAAAATAAAAGTGTACATCATGAGGGGAAAAAAACAATGTGAAAAATTGGTTGTTGTGGCTTTTGGGGCACTCACATACAATAAAATATAAAAACTTACGTGACAATTTATATTATAAATTCCAAGGTTGGTGAATTTAGGGCAAAATATGTTTTTTAATTCTGAAAAATTATAAATTTTGTGTTTTACTCATAATTTTTTTATTATTAAGAAATAGTCCATAACAAATTTTTTAGTAAGATTTAGTTTCTGAGGTTAGGATGGGCCATTAACTGACAATTAACTTGGTCACGTGACAGTTGTGTGCATTGCACGTAACACAACTCATCCATTTTTTCAAAACCCGACCCACCCAAGTGACCTAAGACCTATAAAAAAAAATTAAAAACAAACAAAAAAAAACACAAACAAAACCCTAATTTCATTCTGACCCAATTTCATCTCTTTCTCTCTCGACAAGTCTCTACATCAACGTTCATCTCTGTCTCTCTCTCTCTCTCTCGATCTCGACAATTCTCTCATCCTCTTGCTTCATCCTCCGCTCTGCTGTCATTCATTGTCATCGTCGCCGCTGTCGACAATTTTTTCGGTGTCCAACTCTCCTCTTCGTGCTTCATGCTCCCCTCGCCGACGTGCATCCTCATCCTCGCTGTCGTGCATAAGACAAACCTGCGTCGTGGAGTGCCACCATTCTAGATCTGGTTTTGGCCCAAGAAGAAGACAAAGACGCAACAGACGAAGAAGGCGAAGATGGCCCCCACACTATTCCAAACATTATTTTAACATACATTATTTTATCAGACTTTAAGCCTACCAAACAGATCCTTATTGCCTCAATTTGTGGTGCTCAAATGCTTTATTGTCTCTGTTCTTTTATGTGTAAAGTAGTAGCAATACAAGTTATGACTGTATGTTGTGTATTTGTGGTATTGAAATGGGTTGTTGGTTAAGTGTTTATGGTGTGAGACTGGTAAATTTGGTCTTGTATTTTGCTTCACAAATTGCAACAACGCAACTTTTTTTTTTTTTTTGATTTTGTTGCGCTAAAATGGTGGTGAAATGACAAAAATGGTGAAAGAATGAATGTTTTGTTTAGAGTTTTTGAAGTTCTTAATATAAGAAGCAGTAGCATCAAACAATTGCTTTGAATTGACAGTCATTTTAAGAATATTAAATATTATTACTATTTTATTTTATTAATTAATTGCATTATTATTTAATAATAAATATTTATTACTATTATTACTAAATATTATTTTATTTTATTTCATTTCATTTAGGGGTAGTTTGGGGTTAGATGTTAGTAAATGGGGTGAGATGCCATTTTGGCTATAGTTTGGAGCTAGATGCTATTTAAGCAAATCTCAAGAGTGGTTGATGTAATTTTATTATTATTATTATTATTAAGTTTTCTCATAATAATGTGGTTTGGTGTTGATATTCATTTTTTTTTCTCAAAAAAAATTCACTTCTCCACTTTTGTTTTATGTAATTGATGTGAGGTAGACGTGGACTTTGAATGATAGTTTACGAAATTCTATTAGTTGATCCATTCTTTATTTAAAATTCTTTATTACGAAATTTTCTAATTTAAAAAAAATCTTTATTTAAAATTTGAAGGTCAAATATTCTATGTCATGATATTACGAGTGCAACTCCTTGTGACAGACATAGTTTCAAAGCTTTATTACGAAAAAAAAAAAAAAAAAACTTTGGTGATTTGGTGGGTATTCCTGCTCCCTTGCATTATGTGGTGTACAACAAGAATAAAGCGTGACCTAGATTTCTAGACCGAATTATAATTGTACAGTCTGTTTGTTATGGACTGGGCCATAAAGGCCGACCCTAGCGACCCCGCGATCCAAGCCCAATGCTCCGCGGACCCCCTTTGCTCGACCGGCCCAATCACGTCCCAAGTCAGTCCCGAGATCTGCTCGTCTTATCTTCTTGGGATAAACCACAGCGAGATACTCTCGTCCTACTTGCTCGGGCTCGACGGTTCCGAGATCCTTGGCCATTCTACAATACGCGGGGTTGAGATATTCTCCCACCGCCGTGACACACGGAAGAACCTCAACCATCTCAACTATATAGTAACCCATACCTCAGGTATGAAAGATCACCCAATTAACACTTACTATACTTCTTAAACCCTTGCTTACTTGAGCGTTGGAGTGTTTGCAGGTACCAACTGCAACGCGAGTCCAGAGATCGTGTCAGAGCCTTCGTCAGATCCCAGAGCTCCAAGATCCAGAGAGTGGACCGAGGTGCATACTTCGGAACACTGTTGATATTAGTATGCAGAGAAATTATGAATTCATCGAAAGTCTAACAAGTTATTTTTAGATACACACCATAAATATAGATGATTTTGACTAAGTCTTTTAAAATATATATATTTTAAATCAAAATTCCCAAACACATTTTTAACGAACCATGCAATAAAAATGAGAAAATTCACCTTTATTTATATTCAACTAAATTTCTATGGTTAGTTAACATCTCATTGCTACCATGAACCTTGAACTGTGCCAATTTCAGGTGTAATTTTAGTGGAAGTGGAATCGTTAAAAAGTTGTTTAATATTAATGAGATTTACTTTTTCCAGTTCTAGAAGTGCCATTTATTACTATCAAAGTTAAGTTAAATTCTTATAATGTAACATAAATTTCACTAAAGTATCCATAATATTAAATATTAAATTCAAATCGAAATGAACTAAAATTCTCTCTTTCTGTTAAGCGTTTAACTTGTATCTAGCTGCGAGTGTGATACTATTCCATGCTGCTCGCTCGCTCTGATATTTATTTGAATAAATAATCAACTTATTCCTAACAAATTTAATTTGTAATTGATGCGGGCCTATTTGTAATTATTGATTAAAGATGCCTTGGAGGAGGAACTAATAATAATAACACTTGTGCTTTGTATAAACATCAAGGAGGAGGCATAAGATGGTGTTTCATACATTCTTGGTAAACCCACACAAAAGAAAAGAGGGGAATTATGAGAGGGTTTCAATTGGAAGGTTCTGAATCATGTCCTTATGCTCCCAAATATTAAGAAGACCAATCTAAGGCTCTTTGGTCAATTCCTATGCTGTAAAGCTGTCATATCTGAAGATGTCATCGCTGCACTCAACTCATGTTTGAACCCATAGAGGGATTTTTTTTCTATGATGATGCAAACATCACCCCTTAGCTAGTCTTGAACCCTTACCCCTTACACCCTTTTAGGACTTGTGCATAATGGTTGTAGCTAGGGGGAGCAAAACGAGAGTTTTATTTGTCTTAGGAATAAAGGAGTAAGCCTTGGAAAGAGAGAGAGGGCGAACAATGACCCGTCCTAGGGGGCCAGGCATCATAGCCCAGAAGGACAGGGCCTCGTGCCTCATGTCCAACCCAACCCAAGATATATAGAGAAGTATTGTATCTCACGAAAAAAGGAAAGAGAATGATAAAAGAGTAAAAGAGAGAAAACAAAAGAGAAACAATCACTACAACACAACACAAGACCCCAAGATCTGAAAAATCAAGAGAGAATCCAAGACCCGAGAGGGCGTATTCGAAGAACACAATTTTGAGCAAAAGGAAAAGATTCGTCCACAAAGGGGACTTGGCTAAGAGACAAGGATCATTCACTCTCCTAAGATCCACCCTTCATAGCACCCTACCTTATTCATACTCCTCTTCCTCAAACTTCATATTAACCTAACGAGCTCAAAAATCTCATCATTCATTCATTTAAACCTCGTTTAAGCAAAAACAATTTAAATCAGTAATCAATTTAGTCATGACAAATTTTGTTATATTAAATTAGGCTTAATAGTTTGATGAGTTTTGACATCAATTTAATATTACAATGATAATGTGAAAAATATTTAATGTTTAAAATTATTAGTATAATATTTAAATGGATGTTAAATTTTAAAGAATTTTGTTAACAAATACTTTAAGGACACACTTCTTTCTTTAGGAGTTGCAAAATTGAAATATTTGGAGCTTTAAGTGTGTTCTCTTCTTAATTTTTTAACAAGTACTCTAAGATATTTTGTCAACTTAATTTACCTATAACTCAATTAACCTTGTGTTAGATAGGAACAACCACACCACCCCGAGTTAAATTAGTTAGTCACCTTAATAGTGGATTCCATATACTTTTAAAAAAATATAATTTAAGAATATCAAGATTTGTCATTTTTTTATAGAATCAAATTAATGTTAAAATAAAAATATCAAAACTAAACTAATATTAAAATTAAAAATATTATAACAAAATTGATTATTTACTCTTGAGTTTACCTATACGACATGCCTCTTTCTCTCCCATTTTGTATTTGGTTTGGTTGGCTCTTTCTCTCCCCCTTCCTCACAGCCACCTTCTCCTGCTGCATAACGGGTTTCTCCATTTTGTTGTTGCACGTTTGTTGTTGCTTCGTGGCTGAATTTCCATTTCTCTCTTCTTTGCCCTTTTTTATTGTTGCTTCTGCTGCATTTTCTTTAGTTCCATATTTGCCCTTCCTTATTGTTACAATTTAAAATTGAAACTTGGTAAATTTTTGATATATTCAATAAAGGAAGAATTATCAATTTTATCTTTTCAATAATTTATACATATATATTTAATTAATTATGTTATTTGTATATTTTAAAAGCAGTCACCCAATAAATAAAATATTACATAATAAAAAAATAAATATTACATAAAAAATAAACATTATCAAATATATAAAATAAGAAATATTAAACACATGTATGCATGAGTACACATAAATGTTTAATAATAATATTTATTTTACTATTTTATAATAACATTAAACTCACTCGTAAATATACATATAAAAATGTTCAATAAAAATATTTATCTATTTATTTTATAATATTTATTTATTTATTAAATAATTATTAAGTAACAATTTTAAAAATGTATAAATATCATTTCTCTTTTTTAATTAGGGTTATGATTAACAAAAATGCAATTTTGCAATCTATTCTTTCTCATTCAGCGACTAGAAGGGAGAGCCTCGTACAAAGAGGGAGAAAGTGGGACAGAGAGAATAATGTTGGACGGAATGAAAGATGCAGAGAGCAAAGAGTGTGACCATGAGAGTGGGTGGCTTTTTTGCGTTGCATGTATGGTTTGAGGATTAGTGGATATCTCTATGTAATGATGAAATTTAGACTGACTTGATGTTTTGTCATGCCCTATCATTTAATGCTATGCTTCCTCTCTTTGCGAAAAAATCTCACAGGTTTATTAATTTTCAATTAAATGGTTTCAAATTGTAAATTTATTATTTGCATCCTATGGGATATTGCATGACATTTTTAGTTTTAGACAATTGGTTTTAGAAAAGAAAATATGGTATTAAAAAATTAAAATTTATAAGTCTATATTTAAATTTAAAATATAGGAAATATAAAAAATAAAATTAAAAAAATGTATAAGTATCGTTTCTAATTTTTAATTAAGGGTTATGATTAAGAAAATTGCAATTTTGTAATCTATTCTTTCTCATTCAGCGACTAGAAGGTAGAGCCTGCTACCAAGAGGGAGAAAGTGGGGGAGAGAGAATAATGTTGGACGGAATGGAAGACGCACAGAGCAGAGAGCAGAGAGAGTGACATGAGAGTGGGTGGCTTTTTTGCATTGCATGTACGGTTTGAGGATTAGTGGATATCTCTATGTAATGATGAAATTTAGACTGACTTGATGTTTTGTCATGCCCTATCCTTTAATGATATGCTTCCTCACTTTGCGACAAAACTCACAGGTTTATTAATTTTTGGTTAAATGGTTTCAAATTGTAAATTTATTATTTGCATCCTATGGGATATTGCATGACATTTTTAGTTTTAGATAATTGATTTTAGAAAAGAAAATATGTATTAAAAAATTAAAATTTATAAGTCTATATTTAAATTTAAAATATAGGAAATATAAAAAATAAAATTAAAAAAATGTATAAGTATCCTTTCTCTTTTTTAATTAAGGGTTATGAATAAGAAAATTGCAATTTTGTAATCTATTCTTTCTCATTCAGCGACTAGAAGGTAGAGCCTGGTACCAAGAGGGAGAAAGTGGCAGAGAGAGAATAATGTTGGACGGAATGGAAGACGCAGAGAGCAGAGAGCAGAGAGAGTGACCATGAGAGTGGGTGGCATTTTTGCGTTGCATGTACGGTTTGAGGATTAGTGGATATATCTATGTAATGATGAAATTTAGACTGACTTGATGTTTTGTCATGCCCTATCATTTAATGCTATGCTTCCTCTCTTTGCGACAAAACTCAGAGGTTTATTAATTTTTCGTTGAATGGTTTCAAATTGTAAATTTATTATTTGCATCCTATGGGATATTGCATGACATTTTTAGGTTTAGACAATTGGTTTTATATAAGAAATTATGGTATTAAAAAAATAAAACTTATAAGTCTATATTTAAATTTAAAGTATAGGAAATATAAAAAATAAAATTAAAAAAATGTATAAGTATCATTTCTCTTTTTTAATTAAGGGTTATGATTAAGAAAATTGCAATTTTGTAATCTATTCTTTCTCATTCAGCGACTAGAAGGTAGAGCCTCGTACAAAGAGGGAGAAAGTGGGAGAGAGAGAATAATGTTGGACGGAATGGAAGACGCAGAGAGCAGAGAGAGTGACCATGAGAGTGGGTGGCTTTTTTGCGTTGCATGTACGGTTTGAGGATTAGTGGATATCTCTATGTAATGATGAAATTTAGACTGACTTGATGTTTTGTCATGCCCTATCATTTAATGCTATGCTTCCTCTCTTTGCGACAAAACTCACAGGTTTATTAATTTTCGGTTAAATGGTTTCAAATTGTAAATTTATTATTTGCATCCTATGGGATATTGCATGACATTTTTAGTTTTAGACAATTGGTTTTAGAAAAGAAAATATGGTATTAAAAAATTAAAATTTATAAGTCTTTATTTAAATTTAAAGTATAGGAAATATAAAAAATAAAATTAAAAAAATGTATAAATATCATTTCTCTTTTTTAATTAAGGGTTATGATTAACAAAAATGCAATTTTGTAATCTATTCTTTCTCATTCAGCAACTAGAAGGTAGAGCCTCGTACAAAGAGGGAGAAAGTGGGAGAGGGAGAATAATGTTGGACGGAATGGAAGACGCAGAGAGCAGAGAGCAGAGAGTGTGACCATGAGAGTGGGTGGCTTTTTTGCGTTGCATGTACGGTTTGAGGATTAGTGGATATCTCTATGTAATGATGAAATTTAGACTGACTTGATGTTTTGTCATGCCCTATCATTTAATGCTATGCTTCCTCTCTTTCGGACAAAACTCCCAGGTTTATTAATTTTCGGTTAAATGGTTTCAAATTGTAAATTTATTATTTGCATCCTATGGGATATTGCATGACATTTTTAGTTTTAGACAATTGGTTTTAGAAAAGAAAATATGGCATTAAAAAAATTAAAATTTGTAAGTCTTTATTTAAATTTAAAGTTTAGGAAATATGAAAAATAAAATTAAAAAAATGTATAAACATCATTTTTATTTTTTAATTAAGGGTTATGATTAACAAAAATGCAATTTTGTAATCTATTCTTTCTTATTCAGCGACTAGAAGGTAGAGCCTCGTACAAAGAGGGGGAAAGTGGGTGATAGAGAATAACGTTGGACAGAATGGAAGACGCAGAGAGCAAAGAGCAGAGAGCAGAGAGTGTGACCGTGAGAGTGGGTGGCTTTTTTGCGTTGCATGTACTGTTTGAGGATTAGTGGATATCTCTATGTAATGATGAAATTTAGACTGACTTGATGTTTTGTCATGCCCTATCATTTAATGCTATGCTTCCTCTCTTTGCGACAAAACTCAGAGGTTTATTAATTTTTTGTTGAATGGTTTCAAATTGTAAATTTATTATTTGCATCCTATGGGATATTGCATGACATTTTTAGTTTTAGGCAATTGGTTTTAGGTAAGAAAATATGGTATTAAAAAATTAAAATTTATAAGTCTATATTTAAATTTAAAGTATAGGAAATATAAAAAATAAAATTAAATAAATGTATAAGTATCATTTCTCTTTTTTAATTAAGGGTTATGATTAAGAAAATTGCAATTTTGTAATCTATTCTTTCTCATTCAGCGACTAGAAGGTAGAGCCTCGTACAAAGAACAAGAAAGTGGGAGAGAGAGAATAATGTTGGACGGAATGGAAGTCGCAGAGAGCAGAGAGTGTGACCGTGAGAGTGGGTGGCATATGTGCGTTGCATTTACGGTTTGAGGATTAGTGGATATCTCTATGTAATGATGAAATTTAGACTGAGTTGATGTTTTGTCATGCCCTATCATTTAATGCTATGCTTCCTCTCTTTCGGACAAAACTCATAGGTTTATTAATTTTCGGTTAAATGGTTTCAAATTGTAAATTTATTATTTGCATCCAATGGGATATTGCCTGACATTTTCAGTTTTAGACAATTGGTTTTAGAAAAGAAAAAATGGTATTAAAAAATTAAAATTTATAAGTCTTTATTTAAATTTAAAGTATAGGAAATATGAAAAATGAAATTAAAAAAATGTATAAATATCATTTGTATTTTTTAATTAAGGGTTATGATTAACAAAAATGCAATTTTGTAATCTATTCTTTCTCATTTAGCGAGTAGAAGGTAGAGCATCGTACAAAGAGGGAGAAAGTGGGAGAGAGAGAATAACGTTGGACGGAATGGAAGACGCAGAGAGCAGAGAGCAGAGAGTGTGACCATGAGAGTGGGTGGCTTTTTTACGTTGCATGTACGGTTTGAGGATTAGTGGATATCTCTATGTAATGATGAAATTTAGACTGACTTGATGTTTTGTCATGCCCTATCATTTAATGCTATGCTTCCTCTCTTTGCGACAAAACTTAGAGGTTTATTAATTTTTTTTTGAATGGTTTCAAATTGTAAATTTATTATTTGCATCCTATGGGATATTGCATGACATTTTTAGTTTTAGACAATTGGTTTTAGGTAAGAAAATATGGTATTAAAAAATTAAAATTTATAAGTCTATATTTAAATTTAAAGTACAGGAAATATAAAAAATAAAATTAAAAAAATGTATAAGTATCATTTCTCTTTTTTAATTAAGGGTTATGATTAAGAAAATTGCAATTTTGTAATCTATTCTTTCTCATTCAGCGACTAGAAGGTAGAGCCTCGTACAAAGAGTGAGAAAGTGGGAGAGAGAATAATGTTGGACGGAATGGAAGACGCAGAGAGCAGAGAGCAGAGAGCAGAGAGAGTGACCATGAGAGTGGGTGGCTCTTTTGCGTTGCATGTACGGTTTGAGGATTAGTGGATATCTCTATGTAATGATGAAATTTAGACTGACTTGATGTTTTGTCATGCCCTATCATTTAATGCTATGCTTCTTCTCTTTGAGACAAAACTCACAGGTTTATTAATTTTCGGTTAAATGGTTTCGAATTGTAAATATATTATTTGCATCCTATGGGATATTGCATGACATTTTTAGTTTTGGACAATTGGTCTTAGAAAAGAAAATATGGTATGAAAAAAAAATTAAAATTTGTAAGTCTTTATTTAAGTTTAAAGTATTGGAAATATAAAAAATAAAATTAAAAAAATGTATAAATGTCATTTCTCTTTTTTAATTAGGGGTTATGATTAACAAAAATGCAATTTTGTAATCTATTCTTTCTTATTTAGCACTAGAAGGTAGAGCATCGTACAAAGAAGGAGAAAGTGGGAGAGAGAGAATAATGTTGGACGGAATGGAAGACGCAGAGAGCAGAGAGTGTGACCGTGAGAGTGGGTCGCATTTGTGCGTTGCATGTACGGTTCGTGGATTAGTGGATATCTCTATGTAATGATGAAATTTAGGCCGAGTTGATGTTTTTGCATGCCCTATCATTTAATGCTATGCTTCCACTCTTTGCAACAAAACTCACAGGTTTATTAATTTTCAGTTAAATGGTTTCAAATTGTAAATTTATTATTTGCATCCTATGGGATATTGCATGACATTTTTAGTTTTAGATAATTGGTTTTAGAAAAGAAAATATGGTATTAAAAAATTAAAACTTACAAGTCTATATTTAAATTTAAAATACAGGAAATATAAAAAATAAAATTAAAAAATGTATAAATGTCATTTCTCTACTTTAATTAGGGGTTATGATTAACAAAAATGCAATTTTGTAATCTATTCTTTCTCATTCAGCACTAGAAGGTAGAGCCTCGTACAAAGAAGGAGAAAGTGGGAGAGAGAGAATAATGTTGGACGGAATGGAAGTCGCAGAGAGCAGAGAGTGTGACCGTGAGAGTGGGTGGCATATGTGCGTTGCATTTACGGTTTGAGGATTAGTGGATATCTCTATGTAATGATGAAATTTAGACTGAGTTGATGTTTTGTCATGCCCTATCATTTAATGCTATGCTTCCTCTCTTTGCGACAAAACTTAGAGGTTTATTAATTTTTTTTTAAATGGTTTCAAATTGTAAATTTATTATTTGCATCCTATGGGATATTGCCTGACATTTTTAGTTTTAGACAATTGGTTTTAGAAAAGAAAATATGGTATTAAAAAATTAAAATTTATAAGTCTTTATTTAAATTTAAAGTATATGAAATATGAAAAATAAAATTAAAAAAATGTATAAATATCATTTCTATTTTTTAATTAGGTGTTATGATGAAGAAAATTGCAATTTTGTAATCTATTCTTTCTCATTCAGCGACTAGAAGGTAGAGGCTCGTACAAAGAAGGAGAAAGTGGGAGAGAGAGAATAATGTTGGACGGAATGGAAGACGCACAGAGGAAAGAGCACAGAGCAGAGAGTGTGACCATGAGAGTGGGTGGCTTTTTTGCGTTGCATGCACGGTTTGAGGATTAGTGGATATCTCTATGTAATGATGAAATTTAGACTGACTTGATGTTTTGTCATGCCCTATCATTTAATGCTATGCTTCCTCTCTTTGCAACAGAACTCTCAGGTTTATTAATTTTCGGTTAAATGGTTTCAAATTGTAAATTTATTATTTGCATCC
>QANU01006828.1:3213-17999 GCA_003254905.1 Nissolia schottii
TGAATGAATGAATGTCTACTTTGGCTCGTAACGTAGTTCGCATCCCACCGACGAAAACAGTAGGCCTCCTCTTCCTACTCCTCGAGCTGTCACCCACTGCTCTGTGGGACCCATTCCCTTTTTGAGCTTTTCAGAATTTTTCAACCATTCACTATTGGACATTGGGCCCCACCATCCTACGTGTCTCATGCATTTGTACACATGGCAGATTTGCTCAGTGTTGTTGTCCAACAATGTTATCGCCTAGTTCTTCATATCTTACTCCTTTGGTCACATTTGATATAATCATATACATTAAGTAATTAATTAATTTATATATTTTTTAAAAAATATTTAGTTTATAGACTAAATTATTTTTAATAATTTTATTCTCTCACCGTTCACTGTCTTTAATTATAACACATTACCAATTAATGTAGGGATAAAATTAAATAAATAATAATTAATATTTATTTAATTTAATCAAGTGACAAATAATTTTAGACAAAGTTTTATTATGAAATGTGTTACTCCGTGATAGTTTTCTATTTTCTCTTTTACGTAGGTATTAAAAAAATGTTTGAAAAATGTGAAAGTAATAAAAAGTTAATAATGTTTTACTTCATTATTTTTTATTTATAATAAATGTTTAAAATTATTATAATTGATAAGTATGAGAGAGAGTTTATTTAATAAGAATATGTTAAAAAAATTAATAATGTCTAAATTTAGTAAATAAATAATTATTTTAAAATAAATCAAAATAAAAAGGTGAATAACTATTTTAAAACAAGAAAAAATATCTAATATTGGACTTATGGATTAATTTCTTACTAACAAATGTTAATTTGCACACATTCTTGATAATAAAGCTTAGTGTGTGGAAAACAAGGTTGATTGCTTTGGGATCACCGCGGGTATGATTATTCATCTGATTATAAGTATTTTTACATGTACAATCAATCATGCATGGCTTATTTATATCTTAAACTTTAGAATAGGAATTGAGCATCCAATGCATTGGAGACATTATTATAATTCCAAAGGATATTAAGGCATTAATCAGCTAAACGACAAAACAGAAAAAAGGATGTTAGTCAATTACATATCAAAGAGGTTCCATGCATCTAGTGATTTTTTAAATATCATCATTATGCTTTATTTTTAAGTGGCCTCTATCTCAAATAATTATTTTAGATGGACTCCAATCAGACCATGGTAATGATGTGTGATTGTATATTTCTCCTTTTCCAAATAAATAAATAAAAATATCTGGATTAATTTCTCTATCATTAATGTTCAATTACTTGTGCAGTTTTAAACTTAACCATTTTTATTAGGATAACACACCTACCTAGTTTCTTTTACTAGAGGAATTTCACCAATTGCAAATTAATTTGGGGTTGAGATTACCTAGTAAATAGAATTAAACGTGCAAGAAGACCAAGTGCAATATATACCCCATTTATGGCAGTTCTTTATAAGGTATAACACTATTAAATAGTACTATGAAATTAAAGGTTTAATATTACTTTTAGAGTTGCACCTATTGGAGTCTTGAGTTGCAGTGAGGAAACCTAAAATCTAACCTACAATATATGTGATCTATTTAATTATTGCACATACTTTTCAATTGTTAAGTATTCCATTTGAGCCTTCTGCTTCTTTAATTATCACCTTCATAATCGTTACTTCCCATATGATTACACAAATGTGTAGTAACATAGCAATTTTGACATGTTGTTGGGCGAATTCCTCCCTGGAGGGAACAATTGTCAAAAAAGAAAATTAATGATGATATAAATAACTTTATGATAGAGAGAAAATTAGTTTCTTTTTGTGTGTACCGATCATTGACTCACTGGCCTAGGAGCTTATATGGCCTTTATATGTTATATGCTGTTTGGAAACTTTGAAAGAGTTCAAATTCTGGTTTTACAAATTACAATGCAATCAAGACAATGTAGCCCTAATCTATAAGTATATTATATCTCCCAGAAAGTGACAATACTACTATAGTAGGTAAACTTTGATAACATTATTAATTATTCATCTCAGAAACATTTATTCTCCAATTACCACGTAAGTGAGGGCCTATCACAGAGACTAGGGGAGTTAATTTTGATCTAAATAAATACTATTTTACTCATGCATTTTACTACAATTAACCAACACATGTAGTTGATTTATGTGATCATTTGCATAATGTATATAGTAGTTTTCATTTTGGTTAATGTATATATTATATTATTATGAACACAAATTAGTGGTTAATTACAGTCCAAAGTTCAGTCGGTAGCAGGTCTACTTTAAGCAATAACATTATACCAACCAAATCCTGATCCCAACCATAAAAATCGAACTAATTGAAATCAATTAATGGTTCAAATTATACAAAGAGACTTGATTAGTTAAGAAGGACTTTTTGTCAATTTTATTTTATTCTTAAGAGAGTTACAAAATGTGAGTGGTTTGCATACAATAAATTAATAGATAGGAACAGCTTATAATTATAGCATATAGGAAGGAAGAATCTAAAATGGCCCCACCTGCCCGGAATATGTTTTCTAGAAGCCAGAATCCGTTCAAAGGGAGAACCACAAATTAAAATGTGATGCATTATAAAGGGTACACATAGCATACAAATACATGTGGAGATTAATCCCCCCTAAGATATTCTTATGCAATTTCCTGGAAAATATACTTGTATACCTCTCTTTAATTAGTTAATTAATTAATTAATTCCTTTCCTTATTGGGCTTTTTCAAGTATGTAAATAAAATTAATGTAAAAAAAGTATGTAAATAAAATCTCTCTTTAATTAAACTCCTTTTTCTATGTAGTGTTTGTTAGATAGGCAGAGTTTGAAATTATCAAGCATATATAGTCTTGTTAAAGATATATGTGTATAGATTTTGATTAATTTTGGTGAAGATCCCTCTGTCTTTAGCTATTGATCTCTTTCATAGTAACTTGACATGAATTAGTCAGTCCTATTAATAATAAAGTTTAAAATCAGTGAAAAAAATAAAAAACACAATTAAAATAATGCTTTGTCCATAAAAAAAATGTTTTGCTCTTTTAATTTTGTTCAATTTAAAAGTGATTTTTTTTTTAGATTTTTAGAATTGATTATGAGATTTCGTAATTGAAATCTAAACGCATTATAAATGGTTGGGTAGAAATAATTTAATTGTTTTATATATGATTAAAGAAATGCCGTAAATTATATATATATATATATATATATATATATATATATATAAATTTTATATATACACACACTGCTACATGTACTTGAAGATGCAAAATTATGTGGACCCTAGAAACTGTCGGCAACAAAATAGTGAACAAATTCATTCTCTGGCAGCACTTGACTGTGTCTAAAAAGTATAACCAGTTTTGTTCTAAATTAATCATACGCACAATAATTGTTATTTTATCTCTGAAAGGATATGCTGTTTGGGGGTTGACCCAATTTAGTCTTTTTAAAAATGATTGTCACAAAGATAATGATGCCTTATATCTCTCTAACTTGTGCAACCACGGGATTTAGAATAGTGGTAGCCCACATGTGAGTTAAGTTATTGAGGGAAAAAAAAACTAGTTATTATTGTGGACAATAAATACCTTAAATATGCACATTTATAATTTATTCTTGTAAAAAAAAATCAACTTATATTTACCTAAAATAACATTTTAAAAATAAGACAGCACAACCCTAATTTTCACTCTATGCATCCCATAATTAATTTCCCTAGTTCATACTGGTTTTTGCCTGCTCTTGCTAGTTAAGGTATAAATGAGCTTTAATTTTCACCTACATTGATAAACCAAAAAAGTAAGATCACCTGCGTTGTGACCTTTTCCCCCTACCCTGTCACTTACAATTTTTATTTTTTGGAGAGCTTTTTTTCTTTCAATTTTTTATGACAAGATATACTCCATTTGGCCAATTTACTCTTACTGAAAGAAAATACAATTGTTGTTTATAAAAAACAAAGGACAAAACTCAAAATTAAGGTACTAGTAAGTAATGAAGAAAATACAATTGTTGTTTTCCAATCATATGCACATGTTTCAGAAGAGTATTTTTTTTCCCTCTCCCTATTTCAAACAATTCCAAACGATTCCTTCTTATAATGAGAACCACTTTATAGCTCAATTATATGTTCAAGCAAAATGTGTGACAAGGCGCAATGCGATGATTATTTTGATTTTACAGTGAATAAAACTAAAAATAAAATAATGGTCAAAATGACCTTTGACACATACAATTTTCTTTCACATGTCGTTTCGAGTAAATAACGTCGAGTCATACATCGTTTTTCCTTCAATATTTGTAAAGAAACAATAATTAAGAAAATGAATATTCATTTTGTAGAAGAAACCAATACATTGTATGCACCTTTTCACTTTACTGTTATGGTTTAATTTGTGGCTGTTTTGAACAATTTGATAAATGAGAACCAATTATAACCATTAGAGACTTTGTTACTCTAATCATTCATGCAAACTCAAGACTAGGTTCAGCTTCACCATTTTATGTGCAACTTGAAAAAGGAGAAAAATGTTTTTTTAAAAAAAGTAATTTAAAAATTTACAATAAAGACATAGGGGGTATATTTTGGCAATTTTACTAAAGTCACAAGAGTTTACTCATTATTGTATATACCATAGTTTCACTATAGCTTCACATGATAGTTTAATTCAAAGTGTCGCGAGATTATATACATCTCATGGCCCACTCGCACGAGCGTCACGTCACTTTTCTCCCCGCTCTTCAGCTCTTGTCTTGCATATTCATATTCATACCATTTTGGCTTTGTAATATTTCCACGTCTAAAGTCATGAGTGACTTTCTTTATCAAATATATTATTATGTTTAGATATATTTTTCAGTTTTACTTCTAAGAAGTTACTAATTTTATTTGAAAAAAAATGTATTAAAGTTGCTTTGTACATATTTTTAATATATACCTTTTATGTACAACCAGAGAAACCCTAAATTTTCTTGATTAACATATTTTTTCATGATTATTATTTTTTTGTATAAATTTCAACATACTTTTTTTTAGCTTTTAAAATTGATTATAATAAATTATTTGTAAAAAAATGAAAAATATATTTTTCACATTCTTTTTGTTTATGTTGGTAGGAACTCCTAGAGAAGTTAGGAAAATGAAAAAAAGAAAAAAAGACTGACATACAAAAATCAAACCTCTAACGCAACACTAACAACATCTTGACACATAGGCAAAGGAAGGTGTTACTGGATATTGTCTTTTTTACACTCTTAAAAAGGTTTTATTATGATAATAGTTATATAAGGAATTATATTCTTTTAATAATAGTATGATTATGATACATAACTAAGTAAGAGCACATATAATAGAATCCAAAACCCTTATACATGTAAAAACTCAAAATACTATAACATGTAGTTTGTATTACTATTTTAGCCACCGTCAGCTGCTCATGTTCTCCACCAACATCAGCATCAATGAACAAAAGGGGAAAAAGAATGGACCCACCGAAACCCACTTTCATTCATGGGTTTTTAAAAATCATGAGACAGATACAGATACAGCTAGTTACCCATTGATTCCCGAGTCTATTATTATGACTAAAAAAGGGCTTTTTGTTCCCGTATAATTTTAGTATTTTACTATAGATATTCAATCAAAATATGGTAGTAGTATTAGTAGATATAATAATAGTAGTTAAAATAAGTGTAAATGATTAAAACTATAAGTATTTAACGTGGTATTAATTAACAATAAATGTATTTTTGAGCAACAACAATATGTTAAATTAACATTTATGTGAGAGTTCATTTTCCACGTACACAAATACTCATTCAATCAAATTTTACTATATCAATAAACACAATTTGACTGAGAGAGAGTTAAATAGGACTCTATTCCTATACCTTGTTAAGAGGAAATATTGCCTAACCCCTTGAAAAGTTAGCATTGGTCCATGAGAATTATTATTTGGACACAATATTTTTTTAATGAGAAGTTATGTATATTTATTTGGTCTGTGACATTTTATAAATTGATACTCTATTTATTATTGAGTGAACTATTTATTATTGAAGAATTGGTTTCATTGAGATTTTAATAAATAAATAAGTTGTAAATTGACATAATATTTCACATTAAATAAATTCATATAACACAACTCAAATGAATGAATTTTATTTGTACTCATCAAACATGATTTTTTACTCATCTATCTATCATTAGATAAGATATTATCAACACAATATTTCACATTTGATAAATACAAATAAGATAAATGAAGTTAAGTGTCCAAAAACATTGAGCATAGAAACATGATCAATGGTCATGGATCATGAAATACCGTGTCATCGTTACACTTAAAACCATGCGAGTTAAAATCTCAAAAAAGGAAAACGAAAGAGTAACTCATACTGAGCATAGAAACAGCATATAAACTCAAAGAAAACACATGGATCCAACCACAGAACACAGCACAGAGCACGAGCACCTATACACATACGCACATACACGCATACGAACAACCTTCCCTTGTTGTTTCTCCCCCACAATCTTTGTCCCTGTCTCCTCTCTCCTCTCTCCTCTCCCCTCACTCCTCTCACGCTGAATTTCCCATCCCTTTCTTTTTCTACACTCATATACTCTCTTTTTCTCCTCCTTCTTTTGTTCCCCTTTATTAACGTGTTTGTTTCCGGAAGCAAAATAATAAAATGCTGCTGCAGAAACCTTGTGTCCCTCACATTTCACATATGAAAGAAGAAAAAGAAAAAGATTAGTATTAGTATTTATGCAGCAGTAACATGGCAATTCAGCCCGTCTGTTAGAAAACTTGTTTGCTCAAGAAAAGAATCTTTTTTTTCCCTCTCTTCTCTTCTCTTCAAAAAGGACTCAACTTTCTCTCTATATTTGCTTCTTCATTCTCCTTCACTTTCTCTGTAATGGGGTATCTCAAGTTTTGAAGATTCAGGTGTTGAGTTGAGTGTAGTGAGTGAGTGGTTTCAAAATGGATACTAAGGGGAGATTGATTGCAGGGTCACATAACAGGAATGAGTTTGTTCTTATCAATGCAGATGACACTGCAAGAGTGAGTCTTCTCTTCTCTTAATTTGTTGTGCTGAAGATTTTGCAGCTTCCAAAAATGTCTCTTTTTTTCACGTTTTGTCCTTATTCTTAATTACCCCCCCCCCACCCACATTGGGTTTCGTTTTCATGGATTTCCATGCTGAATTCTGATTCTGACCCAATTGCCTTCTCTTACCTTTTTCAGTATTTCAGTTTGACATTTAGTTGGAAATAGTTTCTGAAAAATTCTTCTTTTTCTTTGTTTATCAGTATGAGAATTTTAAGCTGAACAAAAAAAGCTTTTTACTTTTTTTTTTTTTAACTTATCTACCTTTCATACTAGTTTTGGGTATCTTGTGTTCAACTTGGTCCCTTTTTGTTGTTTGTGGTGGATTTACTGCACAAAAGTTTCTAAATTTTGATGCTGCTGCATGTTTTGTATGTGATGAAATTATTATTCATATGCTGTACTATAGTATACTTTACCATTAAATTTTTCATGGTCTGGTTACTGCTGTGAATTGCAGGTGAATTTTGTCACAGAATTGAGTGATCAGATATGCCAGATCTGTGGGGATGAGGTGGAGGTCACGGTCGGCGGGGAGCCGTTCATCGCTTGCAATGAGTGTGCATTCCCTGTCTGCAGAGCTTGCTATGAGTATGAGAGGAGAGAAGGGAACCAAGTTTGCCCTCAATGCAAAACCAGATACAAGCGCCTCAAAGGTTTCAACTTTGATCTTTGTGTGTGTTTTTAGCGATCTTTACAATGTAACATAACTTGGACGCAATGGTGAGACTTCTGTCCTAGGACCCTTGTGACCTGTAGGTCACGGGTTCGAATCCTGGAAATTAGTATTAGGAGAAATTCTTGTGTGATTCTAGAGTGTCATGCTGATATGGCTCTTCTAACACCACGAGAAATTCTTCTGGGCTGCATGCATTTACTTTTTCAGACTCCAGTAAGTGAAAGCCTTGTGTACTGTGCTACCGGTAATAGATTTGGCTAACATTGCAATTGCAAATGATTTATCATATCAGGTTGTGCTAGAGTTGAGGGTGATGAAGAAGAGGATGATGTTGATGATTTGGAGAATGAGTTTGAATTTGATATTGGAAGCAGCCCTTACCACATTGCTGAGGCTATGCTCTCTTCTCGCCTCAATGTCGGTCGGGGTTTGAATGGTTCAGGGATCTCCACCACCACACCTTCAGAGTTTGATGCAGCTTCTGTGGCTGCTGATATCCCTCTCCTCACTTATGGTCCAGAGGTTATAGCATAGTTTTGGTTTCCAATCTATTCTTGTGGTTGTTTCTTTCTTGTCTTTCATTTATGGCATTTCTGATAGCCTAGTTTTTTCTGATCATTGTTCTTTTGTCAATTAAGGATGTTGGAATTGCTGCTGATAAGCATGCTCTCATTATTCCTCCATTCATGCCTCGTGGGAAACGGGTTCATCCTATGCCTTTTCCTGATTCATCTGTCCCTGGTAATTTACTTCTCTTTTATGTTTTCATAGTTTTAGTTGAATTGTATAATGTTTTATAGTCAGTCCCTTGTTGCAAACTATAATGCTTTTGATGTCAAAGTCAAAGTAGTTTCTGTGTCACAATTAATGTGACAAATTAATGCTGCAGCTGATGCAGTTGAAGCAAGGCCAATGGACCCTAAGAAGGACTTAGCAGTTTATGGATATGGAAGTGTTACATGGAAGGAACGGATGGAGGAGTGGAAGAAGCAGCAGCATGAAAAACTTCAGGTGGTTAAGCATGATGGAGGAAAAGATGGTGATTATCTGGATGATACTGAGTTACCAAAGTAGGTGACACATTATTTAAATCCTTATCACTTGTTAAGCATTATAATTGCAGGGCTTTATCTATGGTTTCTCATTTGTCAGTTTAATTGTTACAAGTTATTTCAACTTATTTGATACCAAAATTGGCTGCTCTCACATACAATTAAAGATGTACTGAAAATCATAACAGTTTAAAAAGGGACATTTAATTTGGAAGCTGACTTGCCTTGGACTATGTGGCTGAGTTTAAGAGACTTGCATGCAGAATAATTGCTTCACCTAAAACAACTTAAATATGACTTTTGACAACATTGTCTCATGCAATTAATAAACATTACAATGCAACTGAAAATGCATCATTTGCTATTTCACTTTTTTTTTCTATTGACAGAATGGATGAAGGGAGACAGCCACTTTGGAGAAAGTTGCCCATCAGTTCAAGCAGGATAAACCCATACAGGATCATAATAGTGCTCAGGATTGCAATTCTATGCCTTTTTTTCCATTACAGACTCCTCCATCCAGTCAATGATGCATATGCATTGTGGATGACATCAGTCATATGTGAAATCTGGTTTGCTGTGTCATGGATTCTGGATCAGTTCCCTAAATGGTGTCCAATCGAACGAGAAACATACCTTGATCGCTTATCACTAAGGTATTTAAGGGTCTATTTGGTTTCTGTTTCCATTTCCCGTGTTTCCTGTTTTCAGGAATTTGTGAAAGAAATAGTGAAAACAAACCTTCACAAAATTCTGAAAACAGAAAACATAGAAAAGAAAACAAAACCAAACAGACCCTATGCTCTCCCTCTCTCAATTTCTGTGTATGTGTGATTCTTTATAATTTATTCTACATCTAATCCTTTACAACTTAACAGGTATGAGAAAGAAAGAAAGCCATCTGAATTGGCAGACATAGATGTGTTTGTTAGCACTGTGGATCCTATGAAGGAACCTCCACTCATCACTGCAAACACAGTTCTTTCCATCCTTGCTGTGGACTATCCGGTGGACAAGGTTGCATGCTATGTCTCGGATGATGGCGCGGCTATGCTCACATTTGAAGCCCTTTCAGAGACATCCGAGTTTGCTAGGAAGTGGGTTCCATTCTG
This sequence comes from Nissolia schottii, assembly GCA_003254905.1. NCBI lineage: Eukaryota > Viridiplantae > Streptophyta > Magnoliopsida > Fabales > Fabaceae > Nissolia > Nissolia schottii. The sequence continues at coordinate 13,191 of QANU01006828.1, forward strand.
CAAGAAGTTCAGCATCGAGCCGCGGGCTCCAGAATGGTATTTTGCTCAGAAGGTTGACTATCTGAAAGGCAACGTTGATGCAGCATTTATCAGAGAGCGCCGCGCTATTAAGGTTTGAAAAATTTTCCTTCTCATGAAGATCAAAGAAAAAGGCCTTGGACTAGATAGAAACTGCAACATTTACAATGGCTTATCTTTTACTTGTGCTTGAATTGACAGAGGGAATATGAAGAGTTCAAGGTGAGGATGAATGCATTGGTTGCATCGGCACAGAAGGTTCCTGAGGATGGTTGGACAATGCAGGATGGAACTGTATGGCCTGGGAACAATGTCAGAGATCATCCTGGAATGATACAGGCGAGTGGTTTCTTCTGTTGCAATCTTAGTCTTCAGTCTAAAATTGTGAAAAGATTGCTTGGCCCACAAGGCATGTTTGGATGAGTTCAACTGTGATCATGCTTTTTTTTCTTCAGGTTTTCCTTGGTCAGAATGGCGTTCGTGATGTTGAAGGGAACAAAATGCCGCGCCTTGTCTATGTGTCTCGCGAGAAAAGACCTGGATATGAGCACCACAAGAAAGCTGGAGCCATGAATGCCTTGGTAGAATACCCTTTTCTCTTTGTCTCTCAGAGCCTTTTTTCTTTTCAGTTCTCTATTGTCTTCATTTTTGTAACCAGCTGCTATGGTTTACTGTTTGATTATCAAGATTCGAGTCTCGGCTATCATCTCAAATGCTCCTTACCTGCTGAATGTTGATTGTGATCACTACATAAACAACAGTAAGGCCCTTCGCGAAGCCATGTGCTTCCTGATGGATCCTACATCAGGGAAAAAGATATGCTATGTGCAGTTTCCTCAAAGATTCGATGGGATCGATCGTCACGATCGATATTCAAATCGCAATGTTGTGTTCTTTGATGTGAGAATTTGCTCTTGCTGGTTTATGCATATATGTGTGTGTGTGTGTGTGTGCGTGCGCGGGCGCTTGTATAGTTTGATTTGAAGGAAAAACTAATCTATGTTTCGATTTGTGTAGATCAATATGAAAGGTTTAGATGGAATTCAAGGACCGATATATGTAGGAACTGGATGTGTCTTCAGGAGGCAAGCACTGTATGGATTTGATGCCCCCTCTTACAAGAAACCACCAGGGAAGACCTGTAACTGCTGGCCTAAATGGTGCTGCATGTGTTGCGGATCGCGAAAGAAGAACAGCAAAGGGAAATCAAGCCTGAAAAAGAAGATAAAGAATAAGGATGTTACAAAGCAGATAATTACACTAGAAAACATAGAAGAAGGAATTGAAGGTAAAAGGAATACAGTTATGTGCTTTTTACTGTCTTTTGTATTCTGAAGAAACTTTGGCAGTTTTATTTTTTGTGTTGTTGAAACGTCAATGACAGGAGTGGAGAGCGAGAAATCGTGGGTGATGTCTCAAGTGAAATTTGAGAAGAAGTTTGGGCAATCTGCTGTTTTCATAGCTTCAACGGTGATGGAAGATGGGGGCCTTCCGAAGGCAGCAACTTGTGCTTCACTCTTGAAAGAAGCCATCCATGTGATTAGTTGTGGCTACGAGGATAAGACAGAGTGGGGGAAAGAGGTATGCTCTATGTGTTTTTGATATTCAAATATGAAGAAAGTATGAGTTTGAAGGTGTTTTGAGATGTTGAAATGTGTGTTTAGGTTGGATGGATCTATGGATCAGTGACGGAGGATATCTTAACAGGATTCAAGATGCACTGTCACGGGTGGCGATCGGTGTACTGCATGCCTAAAAGGGCTGCTTTCAAGGGGTCGGCTCCCATAAATCTGGCGGATCGTCTGCACCAAGTTCTCCGGTGGGCACTTGGATCGGTTGAGATATTTTTCAGCAGGCATTGTCCAATATGGTATGGGTACGGTTGCGGCTTGAAGTGGCTGGAGCGGTTATCTTACATAAACTCAGTCGTCTATCCTCTAACTTCCATTCCCTTGATCGCCTACTGCACTCTCCCTGCAGTCTGTCTTCTCACCGGAAAGTTCATAGTTCCTGAGGTAGGAAAGATTAGTTCTACTAGTCTACATTATAACCGCATTAAGGGAGAGAAGGGTGCGCTTGTTTCAGCCTTCTGGCTAATCCTTTCGCTTTTTGAAATATATTACAGATTAGCAACTATGCAAGTATCATTTTCATGGCCCTCTTCCTATCTATAGCAGCAACTGGCATCCTGGAAATGCAGTGGGGAGGCGTTGGCATACAAGACTGGTGGAGGAACGAGCAGTTCTGGGTCATCGGGGGCGCCTCCTCGCACCTCTTTGCACTAGTCCAGGGCCTGCTCAAGGTCCTGGCAGGTGTCAACACTAACTTCACTGTCACATCCAAGGCGGCGGACGATGGAGAGTTCGCGGAGCTCTACATCTTCAAGTGGACATCTCTTTTGATCCCTCCCTTGACATTGCTCATCATAAACGTAGTTGGTGTCGTTGTTGGTGTTTCTGATGCCATCAACAATGGCTATGATTCCTGGGGCCCTCTCTTCGGGAAGCTCTTCTTCGCCCTCTGGGTCATTGTCCATCTTTACCCCTTCCTCAAGGGACTCATGGGAAAACAACAAGGCATTCCTACCATCGTCTTGGTTTGGGCTATTCTACTGTCATCTATCATGACCCTCATGTGGGTGAGGATCAACCCTTTCTTGTCCAAAGACGACATTGTCTTGGAGCTTTGTGGATTGAATTGTGACTAAGGCATATAAAAAGATGGAAGGTCTGCAAGCTATGCATAAAATTTTGGTCAGAAACAACCCTCCCTGGATGCAGAGCATATATGCTGTTGGTGAATGTAGATACAAAGGGCTCTGCACAAAACATTTCAGAGTTTTTCATAATTTTTCTTTTTCTAATACAAGTGCAATATGTGGGATTTAAAGGTTGGATGCAAGGTTAGTTCGAATAAGGCATCTCATATTTGTAACCAAAATCTCTATTATATACAAGGCATAAGGAATGGGAATTATAGTAATTTTGTTTGTCCTTGTTGCATAAAGTGAATAGAACGTCTTCAGTTCATACCGTGACATCATCTTATTCATATGGTCGTGTTAGACTAGCTTATTGAGTTAAATTAAAACTTTGATTTAACTGTGAAATTGATCTTACTTGTTGGATGTGAGATTCATAATAAGCTCACCCTAAGTCACAGTAAGACTTGATTATTGTTGTTATTGTATCTAAATTTAACTTGCATTACTTAAAATTCCAGATTTGGTCGAGGAAATTGAATTAAGGTATACTGATATAGACATATAGAAGTATAGTGTATAGAGCAAATAGATATTCATATGTAATTCATATTTAGCAGAGTCCAATACATATTTCACTAATTTACCATATGAAATGCACACTCCGATTTCGCAAGTCATTGCTTTCTATGTTCACAAACTAGTTTTTTCTCACTTTCCGGGGACAAAGTTTGTGGCATAGGCCCAAGCATTGTTGTTGACCGGGTCGGCAAGGTGATCGACAAGGTTTTCTAAAGGACCCTTTCCGGTGACAATGGCCTGAACAAAGAACCCAAACATTGAGAACATGGCTAGCCTTCCATTCTTAATCTCCTTCACTTTCAACTCTGCAAAAGCCTCGGGGTCATCAGCAAGGCCCAATGGGTCAAAGCTGCCACCTGGGTACAATGGGTCAGTCACCTCACCGAGAGGCCCACCAGCAATGCGGTAACCCTCAACAGCACCCATCAAGATAACCTGGCAAGCCCAAATGGCGAGAATGCTCTGTGCATGGACCAGGCTTGGGTTGCCCAAGTAGTCAAGCCCACCCTCACTAAATATCTGAGATCCGGCCTTGAACCACACAGCTTCACCGAACTTAACACCATTGCGGGCCAAGAGCTCAGGGAAGACACAACCAAGGGCTCCAAGCATGGCCCACCTACAATGGATGACCTCAAGCTCACGGTTCTTGGCAAATGTCTCAGGGTCAGCAGAAAGCCCAGCAGTGTCCCATCCGTAGTCACCTGGAAATTCACCGGTGAGGTAGGATGGGGCTTCACCGGAGAATGGGCCCAAGTACTTGACACGGTCTGGGCCGTACCACGGGCTTCCAGAAGAAGCGGGCTTGGAAGTTGTTTTCCTCATGGTGATCCTCCCAGTGCCAAGCTCTTGGGAAGAGGGGGAAAGCTTGATTGCTTGGCCAGCCAACGATGGAGAAGAGAGTGCCATCGTTGAAGCAGCCATTGTAGAGTTGATCTAAAGGCACAATTAGAGGGGAAAATTATTTGTAATTGAAAGTAGAGAGAATTGAAGTTGTTGATGGATGTAGTTGGGTATAGGATCAATAATATATATGGCTTGAAAGATATGGTTATCTTATGAAATCTATATCCTAGATTCTATTGGTTTAGACTTTTTCTTGTACCCTCATACCACTTATCATATCAAATATCTTGAGAAATATCATTAAGTAGCTTTTCCATCCAATAAGAAATGGCCATTTATGACTTTTGGGTAGAAAATACCAAGCGTCACATATCTCTCCTGTCCCCTTTATCTTGTGGTTCATATTAAGTATTGTGGATTGAGAAAACGATATTCGAAATTTCTCACAATTCAGTTACTCAATGAAAACTGTTAATTGAAAAAGGTTTTTGACATTGATCTTTTGTTCCATTCGAAAAGATAACAACCTTCAATATTGAAAGACAGCTAGATGGATCCTACGAATAAATAATTAGTTCTACACAAACCATCTCTATTGGACAATTGTCATTTTTTCTTTTGTTTTACTTATTGGATAATTGTCATTACTCATTATACCATTT
>QANU01006828.1:18695-74178 GCA_003254905.1 Nissolia schottii
ATATATATATGATGACGTAAGTTTCAAGTTCATAAATAAAAGAGATTTTAGGAAAGATCTAAGTGAACTAAATAGACATAATTAATTCACATTCTTTGTGGATGTTCAATACAATTGATGTTTGACCTAACTATACGAAACTTGCACTCAGATTCGCAAAGTTTTTTTTGGTCATCATTTCTCTATATGTTTCAAACTCAAAGTTATTGTTAGCTCACTTTCCAGGAACAAAGTTTGTGGCATAGGCCCAAGCATTGTTGTTAACTGGGTCAGCCAAGTGGTCAGCAAGGTTCTCCAATGGACCCTTTCCAGTGACAATCGCCTGAACAAAGAACCCAAACATGGAGAACATTGCTAGCCTTCCATTCTTGATCTCCTTCACCTTTAACTCCGCGAAAGCCTCTGGGTCATCAGCAAGGCCCAATGGGTCAAAGCTGCCACCTGGGTATAGTGGGTCAGTCACCTCACCAAGAGGCCCACCAGCAATACGGTAACCCTCAACAGCGCCCATCAAGATAACTTGGCAAGCCCATATGGCAAGGATGCTTTGTGCATGGACCAAGCTTGGGTTGCCTAAGTAGTCAAGCCCACCCTCACTGAATATTTGAGATCCGGCCTTGAACCACACAGCCTCGCCAAACTTGACACCATTGCGGGCCAAGAGCTCAGGGAAGACACATCCCAAAGCTCCAAGCATGGCCCATCTGCAGTGAATGACCTCAAGTTCACGATTCTTAGCAAATGTCTCTGGGTCAGCAGAAAGCCCAGCAGTGTCCCATCCGTAGTCACCAGGGAACTCACCAGTAAGGTATGACGGGGCCTCGCCAGAAAATGGGCCCAAGTATTTAACACGGTCTGGGCCGTACCACGGGCTGCCAGAAGAAGCGGGCTTGGGCTTGGAAGCTGTTTTCCTCATGTTGATCCTCCCAGTTCCAAGTTCTGGAGTGGAGGGTGCAAGCTTGATTGCTTGCCCTGCCAATGATGGGGAAGAGAGAGCCATTGTTGAAGCAGCCATTGCAGTGTTATACTTAAAACAAACTATGTAGTTGAAAGTAGAGAGACTTGTAGTTGTTGATGGCTGATGTTGGGTGTAGGATGAGCATTATATATTGCCTTAACAGATTGAAGAGGTCCTTATCTTATGAAAATCTATATCTTAATTGCTATTGGTCTGAATATTTTCTTTACCTACGTGCCTCCACTCCTAGCCACATATCACTTTTTGAATTGTTTTCCTTCACTTAAGACCATATCAAAAATCTACAGAATATCAAATAAGATTAAATGCCTTTTCTATCCAATGAGAAATTGCCACTAGTGATTTTGGATAGGCCAATGTATCTAGTTAGCAGATTAGTAGATATATAACGTGCGACGGTGCACTGGTCTCATTAGTATGGTAAATATCCGTAAAATTCTAACAAAATATCATTCGCATATTACACTATCGCTGCTTGAGAACTCCTCTACTCTAAAACTTAAAGGGGGATATTTAATGTGGAAAATGAAATTTCATGTGTAAATTCAAATGCACTGATATTCCTAAATTCTCATGGTGTCTTACCTAAACAATTCTCCCTTTTTAATCACAAAACCCTTTCTTAATACAGGAGCGTACCATATCTTCTTAATGCATCAACACAGGACACCTAATCCTCTTCATGATTTCATTGAATAAAACATACTCATTTAGTTTTAAGGATATATAGTAACTCTTTTTAACTTAATTCTGAAATATGAAATAATTATTGTAAAAGTCAAAATCTATGTGCAATACATGATTCAATTACTATTTACAATATATTCATATTGATCTATAACCCTGCATTTGGTTATTGATATATGGCACATATACAAGAATACAAAGACACAATTCTATTTGATTATGAAAATAGGTACAAAAATTTGTGTCTCGGAAAAAAAATTAGTGTATTATATCTCTGTTTTGCTGGGACATATGGACAAAGACAGAAACAAAGTTTTAATGAAATTATGAATGAGTGATAAGGAGACCCAAAAGGTATTTTAAATCATTTGTCATGTTTTTATGTCTTGTCACCACAAAACCAAACATGATACAAATATAATAAATTATGTCATGTGTTTCATCATCAAATAGTATACAAGATTAATTTTTAATTCTGTATATTTTGTCTCTATCTCCATGTCTCTATATTTTAGTCTTGTCCTTACAATTAAATGCAGCGCAAGTGAAATGCATTATTAATTTGAATGAATTTTGCAATCTTGTCTACTTTTCTTGATACGTACTTACAGTTTTTGTCAAATATGTAATTAATCGGTTGCCTCTACTATTAGCTAGCTTAAACTTTTGGGAAGCTTAGAGAGATGATGTTGTTGAGAGTTTGTTCTAGGCGATGCATGATTAATCTGTATAAATTTTGTATATTAACCCCTACGGCTCTAACGCATGATTAATATGTCAATATAATAATAATGACAAAGACGATCTTATGATGGAATTGATATGAGCCACAAAAAGAATTAAGCTCACCGTGCTTTGCGGTCCCCTGTTATATTCTGCATCACGTGACATTATTCATTTGTCTATTTATTGGACACACCCCTATCCAAAATCATAAATGGAAATTTCTTATTGGACACAAGATAAATTTAACGATATTTCTCTAGATTTTTGACCGTTGCTAAGGGAAGGAAACACAACTTCATAAAATTATGAGTGGTATGAGTTAACTTCAAAATTTCTAACCAATAGAAATTCAGATATAGATTTTCATAAGATAAGGACCTCTTCAATCTGTTAAGGCGATATATAATGCTCATCCTACACCCAACATCAGCCATCAACAACTACAATCCTCTCTACTTTCAACTACATAGTTTGTTTTAAGTAGAACACTACAATGGCTGCTTCAACAATGGCTCTCTCTTCCCCATCATTGGCAGGGCAAGCAATCAAGCTTGCTCCCTCCACTCCAGAACTTGGAACTGGGAGGATCAACATGAGGAAAACAACTTCCAAGCCCAAGCCCGCTTCTTCTGGTAGCCCGTGGTACGGCCCAGACCGTGTTAAATACTTGGGCCCATTCTCTGGCGAGGCCCCGTCATACCTTACTGGTGAGTTCCCTGGTGACTACGGATGGGACACTGCTGGGCTTTCTGCTGACCCTGAGACATTTGCTAAGAACCGTGAGCTTGAGGTCATTCACTGCAGATGGGCCATGCTTGGAGCTTTGGGATGTGTCTTCCCTGAGCTCTTGGCCCGCAATGGAGTCAAGTTTGGCGAGGCTGTGTGGTTCAAGGCCGGATCTCAGATATTCAGTGAGGGTGGGCTTGACTACTTGGGGAACCCAAGCTTGGTCCATGCACAAAGCATCCTTGCCATATGGGCTTGCCAAGTTATCTTGATGGGCGCTGTTGAGGGTTACCGTATTGCTGGTGGACCTCTTGGTGAGGTGACTGACCCACTGTACCCAGGTGGCAGCTTTGACCCATTGGGCCTTGCTGATGACCCAGAGGCTTTTGCAGAGTTGAAGGTGAAGGAGATCAAGAATGGAAGGCTAGCCATGTTCTCCATGTTTGGGTTCTTTGTTCAAGCCATTGTCACCGGAAAGGGGCCTTTGGAAAACCTTGCTGACCATTTGGCTGACCCAGTTAACAACAATGCTTGGGCCTATGCAACAAACTTTGTCCCTGGAAAGTGAGCTAACAATAACTTATTGAAACAAAGAGAAATGATGACCTAAAAAAGTCTTGCGAATCTCTGAGTTTCGTATAGCTAGGTCAATTGTCAATTGTATCGAGCATCCACAGAGAATGTGAATTATTTATGACTATTGTCCACTTAAATCTTTCGTAAAGTCTCTAATGTTTATGAACTTGAATCACTGTCACCCTATTTTTTTTCGATAGATTAAGAAACTCTATCCATAAAAAAAAGGTATTGGGCAACCTAAGTCCAACCAACAACAATTCAAAAACCATACAAAAGGCAAAAGCAGCGCATGTTCAAAAAAAAAAACTATAGCTAACAAAACAGAATGAAGCACATTAATACATTACCCATACACTTGAATAATCATATTAATCTCATAATAATCTGAAACATCATATTTGGATTTCATTTTGTATATTCTAATCCATGGTTTGAAGAATACAAATTAAGTTTTAACTCAAACATATTTGACAGAATTCACAACTAAAAATTAAAAATCTCCTAGCGACAAAAATATTGTTAGAAAAAATATATATATTTTTTAGCAACATTATGAAATTACTGGTGTATTTAAATAGCATTACTTTTGACACCGCGACAATATATATGCCACTGGTATAATAACTATATATGGCAATGACTTAGTCTTACCAATTTCGTAGGGTTACATTGATATTTATGTCAGCGACATTGTATAGCTGACAAATACATGACAATAATAGTCAAAGTTGTTTACATAAATGTAACTCTACAACAACAACAAAGTTCAATATTTATTGGCTTATATTTCAACGTGACTTTTAATCTCATGGTTTAAAAGAAAGAAAAAAAAATTCCATTGGACTAAATCATGATTTGCAAAACTATATATAAACCAAGCACAATGTTAAAAGAAAAATGGAACAAGGGATACAAAGTTAGTGGCACATTCCTTTATATTACTCTCTTGGATGAAAAATGTTAGAGAAGTAGAAACTTCGGGAGAAAATTTTCTTTTCACTGGTCTCCAACTCCTTGTAGAATATGACACGAAAACTTAAGAAATGCCTTTTGCATATCATCCTTCATGCATGATATATTGATCTGTCTCCGCACTCCACAGATATATGGGCCATTTAGCTAAGAATTAACTATGTTCTGGAACTTGAAAAATGAATATATGTCAGTGACGTATGTCGCATTTTGTACAAATCTTTATTTATCGAGGAGCACTAAATTAAACTATGTTTCGACGTATAAAATGACATTTTAAAATTAAAATAGTATGTCATTTTAACATTTAAAATTGAAATGTTATTTTATGTGTAATTAGAACATAGTCAGTGTTTTATAACCATGCAAGGTTTTTTTTTAAAATCTAATCTAGCCATATGATATAATGAGTAGTGGCAATTGTCCAATGGAGATGGTTTGTAGAAGTAATTATTTGTTCGTAGGATCCATCTAGCTGTCTTTCAATATTGAAGGTTTGTTATCTGTTTGAATGGTGCAAAAGATCAATGTCAAAATCCTTTTCCAATTAACTGTTTTCAATGAGTAAAGGATGATGAAATTAATATGAACCACACAAAATGAAGGGGACCGGAGGAGATATGTGACGCTTGATATTAGGCATAGCCTACCCAAAAATCATAAATGGCCATTTCTTATTGGATGGAAAAGGTCTTTAACCATATCTCTCAAGATATTTGATACGATAAGTGGCATGAGGGGTATAAGAAAATTTCTAAACCAATAAAATCTAGGATATAGATTTCATAAGATAACTACCTCTTTCATCTTTTAAGCCATATATAATGTTCATCGTATACCCAACCACATTCATCAACAACTTCAATTCTCTCTACTTTCAATTACACATTTTTTCCCTTCTAATTGCTGCCTTTAGATCAACTCTACAATGGCTGCTTCAACAATGGCACTCTCTTCTCCATCATTGGCTGGCCAAGCAATCAAGCTTTCCCCCTCTTCCCAAGAGCTTGGCACTGGGAGGGTCACCATGAGGAAAACAGCCTCAAAGCCCAAGCCCGCTTCTTCTGGAAGCCCGTGGTACGGTCCAGACCGTGTCAAGTACTTGGGCCCATTCTCTGGTGAAGCCCCCTCTTACCTCACCGGTGAATTTCCAGGTGACTATGGATGGGACACTGCTGGGCTTTCTGCTGACCCAGAGACATTTGCCAAGAACCGTGAGCTTGAGGTCATCCACTGTAGATGGGCCATGCTTGGAGCCCTGGGTTGCGTCTTCCCTGAGCTCTTGGCCCGCAACGGTGTTAAGTTCGGTGAGGCTGTGTGGTTTAAGGCAGGATCTCAGATATTCAGTGAGGGTGGGCTTGACTACTTGGGCAACCCAAGCCTGGTCCATGCACAGAGCATCCTTGCCATATGGGCTTGCCAAGTTATCTTGATGGGCGCTGTTGAGGGTTACCGTATTGCTGGTGGGCCTCTTGGTGAGGTGACTGACCCACTGTACCCAGGTGGCAGCTTTGACCCATTAGGCCTTGCTGATGACCCAGAGGCTTTTGCAGAGCTGAAGGTGAAAGAGATCAAGAATGGAAGGCTAGCCATGTTCTCCATGTTTGGGTTCTTTGTTCAGGCTATTGTCACTGGAAAGGGTCCTTTGGAGAACCTTGCTGACCACTTGGCTGACCCAGTCAACAGCAATGCTTGGGCCTATGCCACAAACTTTGTCCCCGGAAAGTGAGCATAAAAAACTTTGTAACATAGAGAGAAATGACCAAAACAAAAGAAAGAAAAAGAGTTGAGTGAGTCTAAGTGTGCATCATGTTGTTTGGTCACAGAGAATGTTAATTATTTGTCAATTTGGTCCATTTTATATCTTTCCCCTAGCTAATTAAGGTCACAATAATTTGATATAACAGGAAACGTATTCAGTAGTGAGTGTTGGAAAATAAAAAGGAACAAGGGAAATGAAGTTAGTGGCACACTTGAGTATCCATGAAATTAATGTGAAAAAGCCCTTGATTCTACTCCAGTGGGTACCAATAGAATTTGTTATAACCATAAGTTTTGGACTATTTCATATAATCATTTGCTAGTCCTCAAAAGTAACTTTAAGTCACCAACTTAATATTGACTTCTTTACTAAGCATTTGGAACATCACACAATTTTGAGCACTAACATAGCAATAGTCTTAACTACATTGAGCACACAATCAAAACAGATCAGAAGTTTTTAATAATGTACATATATCACTTCTGAGTGAAGTTAAAGTCACGGCTTTGCACATCATCACTCTGAGTTGCATGCATAAGAATAACACTAGTGATAAAATATCGGTAAGTAACAAGAAGTTAAACTCAGGACTGCATAATTTCACTTCTGCTGCTGAAGATCTTGTAGAGGCTGCCTCTTAGGAAATGTTTTCTTTGATATGGTTGAGCCAAATTGCTCCTTCTTGGCAGTATTAATGTTCTCTTTCATGTCACAAGTTCCAAGAACATCTCTTGCAGTTTTCAGTGTCAAATTGGTTTCACTTCATCACTGAGAATTCAAGGAGCTTGGGAAAAGAATTGTTTCTTTTCTGTGAGCTTGCAATTGGTGTGCACTTTGGTGATGATTCCAACTTCTCTTGACATATATCTTCATCTCCAGAAACAGTATCTAGAAATCAAGGTACATAAAAATAACAATTAATTCATGCATGTAAACCATAAATGTGTAAATTCTTGAATAGACATTGCATTGCTTTGGATGTAAAAACAGACCTGTTTTGACACATTGCATGTTTTCTTTCATGTTACAAGCTCCCGCAATATCTCCAAGTGTGATTGGATCACAATCTGTTTCAGCCTCAAAGCCTTTAATCTCTGAAGCATCAAGGTGCTTGGAATGAAACTAATTGCATTCTTCTGGATCTGCAACCAGAAATTTCTTATGTGATGATTCCAACTTCTCTTTAGTTATATCTGCATGAAATCCTTGATGTAAAAACTATGAAATCCTATTTACATAATGTCAACTATGACTACCAATAAGTTCCAAAACCAAAACTTCACTATACCTGAGGCAACAACTTCATGAATGTTAAAATCACTAGGCTTCACTTCACTAGGTAAATAAGTTGCCATAATTTGATCTGCTATGTCATCAGAATATTTAAAATCGGATGATTGAACTTGATCTGGAAAATGTTCTGCAGCCATATTGGTCTTCTCATCAATATTCTTGGCAGTTACGGATTCATCAAGAAGGAACATTGGGTCGAGTTCAACACCACCATGGACAGAAATAGTGTCATTCACATCATTTATGTTTGATCCTTGAGGTCTAGTGGTTTAATCTTGCTTTTCAGCTTCTGCTTCACCTTCTCCAGTTTCACAAACATCTTCATTAAGATCAGTTTTGTCAATCAACTTAACAGTTTCGGTCTCAACCAAATGGTTACTGAATTCATCCGAAGAAACCTGTACAAGATCTGCATCGTTCATGACAACAGCTGTGCTCAGTGCTTCCCGCATAACTTCCTGATTGTCATCTGCATGGTCCTTATCGACGCCACTTTCCATGTTTTCCTCCACGTCACAAATTTCAGTATCATCTTTTCGTGTTTCTGGGGACAAATTCATTTCAAACTCCAATCCTTCATTGACACCAGTTTGTATGTTTTCCTCCACTTCACAAAATTCAACATCATCTTTTGATGTTTCTTGGGACAAATTCATTTCAAACTCCAAACCTTTGTTTGCCAAATCATTCAGGATATCAGGAGAAAAACCAATAATTTTCTCCGAATCCAGGCTAATACTTATCTTCGATGAAGGTACAAATTTCTCTTCACATGCATCTGCATTGCCGTTAGCATTACCTACACAATCAAGCTTTGAGAGATTACAATTTATAATATAAACTGAATCCTATAAAACCAAGTAATCAAATATAGCTCATGAACATATCAAGTTGTAAAAGATTACAAGTATATGCATGTGCAAAAGGACTGTTCAGAAACCTAAATGTAAGATTGAGAAATCCTACTTATATATATCAACTGTGACTATCAAAATTTTATAACAAGAAATGAAATCATTGTACCTGAAGCAACTGATTGGTTAATATTAAAATCACTAGACTTCACTTCACTTCACTTGGAGCGTAAGTTTCCAGAATCTGATCTGGTTTGCCATCAGAATGTTTAAAACTAGATGAATCAAAGTGATCGGAAAAATGTTCCACAGTCACATTAGTCTTCGCATCAGTATTCTTGGGAGTTATGGATGAATCAAGGAGGCACATGGTATCAACATTAGATACACCACTTTTGTAGGCACTACTATCATGAACAGAAATAGTGTCATCAGATTTCTGGACCTCTTCTTCAACCAACATGTAACCAGATTCCATCGGATTTGCTTCATTTATGTTTGATCTTTGAGGGCTATTGGTTTCATATTGCTTTTAAGATTCAATTCCACCCTTTCCAGTTCCACAAACATCTTCACTAAAATCAGTTTTCTCAGGGAACTTCTCAAATTCTCTTTCCACCAAATCATTACCAAATTCCTATGAAGAAACCTGCACAAAATCCACTTTGTTCATGTTTTCCTCCACATCACAAATCTCAATATCATCTTTTGGCATTTCTTGGGTAGAATTTGTTTCAAACTCCAATCCTTTTGACTCTAGATCATTTAGGATATTGGGAGAAAAACCAATAATGTTCTCTGAATCTGTACTTAGACTTGTCTTTGGTGAAGATACAAACTTAACTCCACTTGCATCTGGATTTCCAGCATCATCAACTAGACTATCAAGGTATGAGAGATAAAAAAATATTCAGTCCTATGAAATCATTTATAGCACATATTGTAAAAAATAACCACAAGTATATGCATGTGCAAAAGGACTGGTCAGAAACCAATATCAAAGATTAAGAAATCCTTCTTATATATATCAATTACCAACTATGACTACAAGATTCCAAAAAAGAAAAAGAAAAACTGTACCATTTGGTGAATATTAAGATCACTAGACTTTGCTTCACTCAGTGGACTAGTTGTTAGAAACTGACCTGGTACTCCATCCGAATATTTAAAACTTGATGAATGAACCTCATCTGAAAAATGTTCTCTAGTCACATTGGTCTTCCTATCAGTATCAACAAAGCACATGGTCTCATCAGATTTCAGAACTTCTCCTCCCCCCAAAGGATAACCAGATTCCTCTGGAGAAGCATGTGGAAGATTCACATCATTTATGTGTGATCCTTGAGGGCTATTGGTGTCATCATCTTGTTTTAAAGCTTTAGCTCCACCCTTTCCAGTTCCACAATTATCTTCTTGAGCATCCGTTTTGTCACCAAATTCCTCTGAAGCATCATGTACAAAATCCACATTGTTCATGATCACTGCACTTGGTGCTGTGTGCATAGCTTCCTAAATGTCATCTACTCGCTCCTTGTTGACAATATCATCATAGACACCACCATGAACACAGACATCGTCATCCGATTTGTGAGCTTTTCCTTCCACCAAAGGGTAATCATATTCATCTGGAGAATCTAGTAAAGGATTCAAATCATTCATGTTTGAATATCCTTGAAGAATATTGTTGGTATCGTCTTGCTTTTCAGCTTCAGATTCACCCTTTCCAGTTCCACAAACATCATCAGAAACACTAGTATTGTCACTCAACTTCTCAACTTCAGACTCCTTCAAATTTGTACCAAATCCCCCTGAAGGTACAAGAAGATCCACCATATCTTTCATGACAACTTCACAAGGTGCTGAATGCAAAGTACCTTCCTGGCGTGCATCAATTCGCTCCTCAATGTCTCCATCTACCACATTTTCCTCTACATCAACAATTTCAACATCATCTTTTACTTTTTCGGGATTTGAATTCGTCTTAGACTTCAATCTTCCAATCTCAGACAATTTTAAGAGCTTGGGAGAAAATACAATCTTTTCCTCTAAAATAGGGCTTGGACTTGTCTTTCCTAAAGGCACAAACTTTTCTTCCTTTGCATCTACACTCAAAATCAACAGTGTCTACAAATATCAAGGTTTAAAAATCATAAACTCAAAAATTACATAGAAATTGTTTAATAGAAACCACATTGTTCTAGTGAAAACTTTACTATACCTGAAGCAACGATTTGAAGATTGTCACTGTTGTTGGAGTTCATTTCACTTGTTTCAACATTATCTATTCCACCATTGTCAGAACCAGTTCCCTGCGTGCAAAGTGAAACCAAAAGAATGCAAATAAAACCAACAACACAGAAAAAATCAGAACAGAACCGTAACGTGCTTTGTCTGCACATAAATTAATTCTTTGTTTAATTAGATTAAGGAAGTAGTCTTTTTCACTTAGAAATCTTGCAGGTGAATCTTTTGAATTTGAAGGAAGCCAGGAGTAGTAGAAGGCTAGAGTGAGTTTCGCACTAGTGCACTACGCCACTACCCACCCACCTTTGTGAAGTCATACATGATATAGGCGTATCATATCATAAATAAAAATGCTTTAATGTCAAGTTTGGGCAACATCCGAATGTTCAAGGCCAATGAGATTGTGAGTGTGGTCCAAATAAACCTCTCGAATGTTTTCCATCTACTTCTGGGGCAAGATACCGCGTACAAAAGTATGCAACTGTGAACTTCAACTACTGAAATCTCTTAACTCCCCAAGTATTTCACAAACCATCAAATTGATCAGCAATGCAATTCCTGTTTTACCTATTCCACCACTTCCATAAATACCGACCATGTCAACTTCCTCATTAGAGCCCTACCGGCTTGTCACCAACATGTAAAGGAAGCTAATGGAGCTTTTTCGTCTGTGATAAACTTATATATTCATCTCAAGTGAAACTAAAGCTTTGAACCCAGTTTTAGCTAATTTGTCAATCCAAATGCCAAACAAATCAAATCTTCTATTGAAGGGTTGTAAAAGTGAAACATCCTTTTAACACGTACACCTTGAAGTAGAATGAAAAACAAAACACCTTTGGTATCTTATGCATGTTGCTTATATTGGTTTTTTAGTTACATTAACTGATATATTAACATTGAAATCCCATATTTTACTGACCTTCCTCCGTCAAGCATAGATTACCTACTGGATGTGAAATATGAGGTTGCTTGTTTAGTTATATGTACGAAAAGTTCTATCACATTCTTCAAAATCTTCCCATTGTGTTTATTGAGATCAAAACGAAATCCTTCTCAATACATTTGTAGAATTATCTTTTTATAATAAAGGGACTCACATCCACTTTCATGGGTCACTTATCCGGTATTCACCCAAAATAACCGCACATTCAATGTGCACCATATAACCAACTTCGGCACCATTGATTTTGTTCTACTATTGATCTAATGGTCATAAATTATGACAATAATCTAAGGTAGAAATGCATAAAATTGGAGCATATATAGTCTAACAGGTAACCAATTTTGTTTGTTAATGGATTTTTGTTCTCTGTAGTGCAGTTGTTGAAGCACATCAAATCCATCCAACACCGTTGTATTAACTGGCCTCAGTGGCGCCGACAAAACTGTTCTCTCCATACTATTAGCTATATCGTTTTAGTTCGTGTTGCGGTGTTTGATTGATGAGATAGTGCAGTTTCTATTTTATGTATTTCATATTGACATTATGCTCAGCTTGATTATGAATTGTAATTATGATAACCCAGCCAGTTTAAAGAGAAAAGTAATTGTGGTTAATTACGAGTTTATGAGCAGATAGTGTTATCATCTTAAAAAAAAAGAAGGGTCATGGTTTTGGTTTTTGCTTCACAGAGGTGGTGGAGGAGGAGAACCACCTTATGGAGGAAGACTGACCCATTATTCCCTTGTGTTGTACACAAAAGGTGCGGATGACAAACATGTAATTTCATGCCTGGAACATAAAAAAATACACAATAAAATCCACCCTATTACTTGTTATTTGAGGGGCACAATGTGCATCTTTCGAAGATGCACATTGGAAACATGACCTTAGTGAAGAAATAATTGATTCTATATAGTTGTTTCGATCAAGAGGTTGGGATTACTACTTCTAATTTTTTGCCGTCATTTTCATAATTTCAATTTTCGAAAATATTACTCCACCTTAAGCTGATTAAAATCAAGATTTTGTCCTTTGCAATCCCAAAATTCTTTTCTTAGGTGATTCATGTATAATTACTAAATTAGTTCTATATCCTATGGAATCAAATTAATGAAATTCAGGTAGCTGTATGTATAATTTGCATTATTAATAATCTTCATTAGCATATGCCGTCCAACTACAATCGGTCAGCCAATGACTTAGAAGGCCAATTTGGTAAAACAGTTTTTATAAGTTTTCCCTTGTGGAGGTTATGTAATTAAAAAGAATATGTGTTCTTCCCTAACAAAAAAAAACTGAACTATAGTGAATGCTTGTTAATATAAATCAATGTAAGTGCACACTGATTTTATAATGTAAGCTACGTATTTATTTGTAAACTAAATCATTGAACTTAAATTCTACTCAAATTCTTGTTAAAAATTCTTGTAAATCAATGTAAGTGAACTCTCAATTCATGTTAATGCCTCAATAACTTTCATTCTTGTCCAAATACAACATGCTACTCAAATTTTGAGTAAGTCATTGAATGTAAAAGCTATTTAACTAAAATGAGATCAACAAAATATGATTTCTTAGGCATTAATTTCTTTATTTGCATTAGCATGATTTAGAAGATCAATACTTCGCAGTTGTTTTTCTGATGAGGAATGTTAGCTAGTATGTGTGTTGCGCCGTCTTCACCTTATTACTATTTGTCCCCAACAATGAAGTTTTGGACAATAAAAAAACTTGCTTCACATACCACATCCTTAAAAGTATTGAGCTTTTCAACACAGTTGCATGTATGCGATCATCCTGAGTCAATGATTAATATTAGTATTAGTACACCCTAATTTATACATACCACATCTAAAATATTTGTTCAAGCAGCTTTAAGTTATTGATACAACTGTTAATTCTTGTAAAAACATAAAGAAGCACTCCAAGTAACATCCTATAGGTAAGTTTTTAAAGCCATAAATCATATATTCCCTGAGTTTATTTTATGGTTTTGCAGATAATAACTTGTATTTGGTAGTACATGCTATGTTTAACTTAATAGGCAAACAACTAAAATTTCAATGAGAAGAAAATAGAAAATAAAATCAAAACTAGAACTTCATGTTAAAGGGAAAGTTAATATATATATTTTTTTTAATGTTTTTAACTTGACCAATTTGATTGAATGCTTTGTCTTAAAGGCAAGCACATTATAAATGATATACTTATTAACCTTAAGCTGATTAAAAAACACGGGTAGATCCATATTGCGAAAAGACCTCTTGATATACATTACACATTATTAATACTCTAAATTACACCCTACATGTTTCGGATCAGGAGAGAGATCCCCAACAGGGAATTATTATACTGAACTAAGACAGAAAAAGAGAACTAACACATAAAACATCTGAGCACTTAACATTACTCGATCAAAAGTAGATAGTGTTCATTGGGGATGACTAAGGGGATCATTTACCTTTTCATCTTGAAATATCATTTCTATTGAGAAAATATCTCCTTTATTGTCTTTGTCCAGTACTTTCCATAGGCGAGTGACATAAACCTTAAACAATCATGGTAGTTTTGTGGGGTTGGCCGCCGAGATCAAATCATACTAGGAAGCCATGAATAAAGAGCTTCAAATGCCTGAACAAAAAAATTATATAAAGATGTCAATTGTTTCAATTTGGAATGTGTTCTTTAATCACAAATTTTCTAAGCCATAAGAATAAGAATATTATATAATTTAGACGAACCTATTTGAGCAAGACCGAATAAATGAGGGTATTATCCAGTAATATAGATTTTTTGGAGAGCAATTTGTCATAACCTTACTTCTTCAAACACATATGGCTTTATATATTGTCTGACTTCC
Organism: Nissolia schottii; assembly: GCA_003254905.1. Classification (NCBI taxonomy): domain Eukaryota; kingdom Viridiplantae; phylum Streptophyta; class Magnoliopsida; order Fabales; family Fabaceae; genus Nissolia; species Nissolia schottii. Next base: position 33,324 of record QANU01006828.1, read on the forward strand.
TATGAGATGAGTTTTTCAAAATTTAAAATTTATGATTTTATCATCCTCTTCCCGCCACCACTATTAACCTATACACAATGACATTTGCTTTCCTTCCATTTCTAGCAAATTGGCAATTGGATTTTTCTCTGACAGAAGTGTTTGTACTATGCATCTAAAAATTATGGGATATCTATGCAGAAAAATAAGTAGTATGTGAGTTGAGTAATGTTTGTACTATGCATCCAACTTTTGCTAAGATACATATTCTACTTGTACTATGTGAGTTGAGTGGTGAAGTATAGGTGAACTGAAATCAGACGGAAGGTCTGCCCAAAGATTGATAAAGTAAGTGAACCTAACCATAGCAGCATCACCAACTTTCTAATACTCCTTGTAAATTGGTCTACAAAATTTTGGGCGGAAAAGAATTCCATAATATGTTGACGTGTCCAAATGGTGCATTGCTATGTGTGCAACCATGAGCGGGACTATCCAAGTTTTATTAGAAATAGATAGATAGATAGATGTTTGTGAGAATGTTTTGGGTCTTTCTCGGCCTTGTGCTTCTCATGCTGTCATAAAACAATTGCATCAAAGGGAATCAGTTTTCTTTTTCTTTTGAGCCCTCATGAAAGACTGTAAAATCTCTATGCCCAGCACTTTACAAATTACAAAGAAACCATACGATACTACTCACAAGTAAAGTGCAACAAAACTATATCTACAACTAGTGCAGCTATAAATTATTCACAATTGAAGTGCATCAACTCTACATCAACTATAAAAGTGACTGATATGATTAGTGCAAAGTATTCAGGATTACATCTTATGCAAAATACACCTTATTAGATTTATTTTATCCAATGAACCAATTGATAAGATAATTAAAAAAAATTGATAAAATGATATATAAATGTATTAAAAGTTAGGCAATTATCATTAGCCTGAGTGTTAGTGATGATGTACTCAATCCTGTACATACTCACATATATAATCCCTTGATTAGTTGTTTGCACTTCAAATATTAAACAAAGAAATCATTAAAAAAAATCATCTCACAAATATTTAAAATTAGGAAATAAGATAGTAATAGAATTCAGCAAAGATAATTGAGTACCAAGGCATAATCACCAAGCTCGAACTCAGGGTTCTTGTGGTGCTTCTCCTTCTCCTTGGAGTGAACCTCATCATCACAGCCAACCACTACAGTCTTATCCTCAGAACTTAATCTTTCAAAAGAATAATGTGTTGGCAGAATCAACCACCCCAAAACTTGACGTCTTGGTCCATTCTGGAAATTAATGCCTAATTAAATTTTGTTACTAGCAGGAACAGGAAGTATCATTGCAGTAGCAGAGGATGCATCACAAGTACTGTTTTCACAATCAGGATTTGCTATTTGGATATCCTCCAAGCGGGAGTTGTCTGTATTTACAGTAAGGCAGATTCGCCTTATAGGTGCTGCTATGCTTCTGTTTTTGTCACCGCTTACCCGATTAGGATCACAAGCCACGAGATATTTAAGCTTGCATGAAACCTCAACCTGATTCCATTCATGCACTGAACCTTTTTTGTCAACACCCTCCTGAATTATTCGTTGAAAAGCACCCAGAGAAACATGAAGAGAAAAAGGTGGTGTCATACTTATCTCTGTGTTCTCAGAAATTACATGATCCCATGAGCCTTTGACCAGGTCTATGACATCGATGAACACAGAGCACCTTAACTCTAGCACTGAACTGTGCTTGTCTATGTCAGCTGCTGGTTCCCAATTAAGCCATAAAGCGGCATCTGGAAACATTTTGCGAAACCAGAAAGACATGGATGATCCACTCCTTTCAAGGATTCGTGCTTCAGGGAAAGTAGTAATGTTCCTCAGTGGAGAAATTCCAGGGATGACAATATCCGTAGTAGCCGAAGGACTATGCAAAAGCAGAGAGGCAGACCTGATCCCTTGTGATATCACTTCTTCTTGAACTTTATTCGGATCATATAATCGACATCCTTTATGCTTGTAAACAGTTATCACCTCAAGTTTAGGCAACAATTCAAAGCTACTAGGAAGCTGATGGAGATTTGTGCATCCCCTCAGGTAGAACCGTTCAAGCCCAATGAGATTGTGAATTGAAAATGGCAATTCTTTTATAGCAGTGTGGTCCAAATAAACTTCTCGAATATTTTCCATCCTTCCTACTACTTCTGGGAAGTTCTCAAGACTAGTGCACCACCTGAGGTCCAGAGTCTCAAGAGATGGCAAATGAATGCCATGCACAAAAGTGTGGAGCTTGGTGCATCCTTGAGCACTCAACAACGTGAGTTTATCAAGAAATCCAACAGATTCGTGAACTTCAATTAAATTTGTGCAGTTATCAAGACACAATGCCCTTAAATTTGAGAGTTCAGAAAGGTCGGGTACTTCCCTTAAGAATTTACAGCCTTCAAAATCCATAAAATTCAAAGAATACATCTGCCAAAAAAAATTAAAACAAAAGAACTGGTATAACATACCTTTAAGTAAAAATTAATACATATGGATCAAGACAAAAAATAAAACAAATCAAAACAGTAAGAAACAGTGCGTGCCTGGAGTGGTTTCTCCAATTTAAAGCAGCTATGAGGCAAACTGAGGGTCAAGAGTTCATTGGGATGAAAATCAGAAGGTAAAGATGGTGATGGATATCCACTCCAGTCTAACACTCGTAAACTATTTGGGAGATGTTTAGGGCCTTTAGAAAAGGGCAGATCCCCGACAATTAGAACTCTGAGATTGCTCATCTTCTTGAATGCTTTTCCATTCCAATGCAGTTCCTTATGTTTGCTTGAGCACAAAATTATGACTTCAACCTTTTCGGTTCCCTTTAGAGCACCAAACATAATTGAACCACAGCATCTTTAGATATATGATAGCATTTTCATATAACACTCCTAGAAATTTACAAACTTTGGGCCATGTTACCCTACAGTTAAGTAATCTTGTCAACATATTACATTAAACAAGGAGGACGCACCAATCATGTTATCTAGCCCTTCAACTACTTAAAAAAGGGGGGGGGGGGGAAGGAATACAAAATCATGATGAAGGATCTAACATACCTTATCATTTTGCAAAACATGAACAATGTCCTCGTCAAACCACAATCTACTACGTTTTCCTGGCTTAGAAGTTGATTCTTGCCTAACAACTTCTCTACCCATGTCCTGAATCAAATCATGCATTCTCACACAATCATTATTCATTACTATCAATCTTCATAAGAGATTTGTCGATCAAAACTTGAATACCATGTTCTGGGTGGAAACCACGAGCATGTAGCATTTCTTTGACATAGGACATTTGGTATTTGTTGAAGAAACAAGCAATGTCAAGGAAAATATTCTTCTCATCTTCCTCCAAACCATCATAACTTACCTTAAGTATTTCTTGAACCTCTCTTATAGGTATTCTTTCGTATTTATTTAATGCAGAATTCCATTCATCAATGCTTCTATTATTCAAGTTGGAACCTATGACTTCTAAAGCCAAAGGAAGGCCACCAGCATAAGAAAGGACACGGCTTGAAATATCTTCATAGCCTGGACTAACTTTGTTACTTTTAAAGGCATTCCAACTGAACAATTCAAGAGCTTCCTTTTTGTTTAATTCTTTGACCTCATAAAACTTCTCCACCCCATGAGCGGTTAACAAATGCTTGTCTCTAGATGTGATAATGATCCGGCTACCAGAGCCAAACCAATCACATCCTCCAGCAATTGCCTTTAACTGCTTCAAGTTGTTCACATCATCAAGAATCAAAAGAATCTTCTTTCCTTTGAGCCTCTTTTTTATTAGTGGAATCCCTTTACTAACATCTCCAATTTTAATATCTTTCTCCCCAAGTAATTCAGAAAGTAGTGTTTCTTGGAGCTGTAAAAGGCCATGCTTATGAATTGCCTTTTCTCTGATGTCAGCAAGAAAACACAAAGCACCAAAATGATCAGCAATCAAGTTATACACAGCGCATGCAATTGTTGTTTTACCTATGCCACCAATACCACAAATCCCAATCATGTCAACTCCCTTATTAGACCCAAGTCCAAGAAGAGATTTCACTTCTACCACTGGTGATTCTAACCCAACCGGGTAGTCAGCAACATGTAAAGGAGTGTAATTGAGCTTTTTGGAGATGTCGCTAACTATGTTTGTAACAAACTTATATTCAGGTTGAGGCCTGCACATTATAAAAGTTCACTGAGGTGAAACTAAAGCATTGAACAGAGCTTTATTTAATTCGTCAATCCAAATATCAAAGTCAAACAAATCAGGTCTTTTATTAGTGAATTTTATCTACACTTAGGTCTTTGTTTCCTTACCCTCTCATATTAATATGAAAATCACTAGGCAAACAACAACAAGAAAAGTGATATAATATATATACATAAAAGGACAGTGTGACTTGTGAGGTACCATTGTTTGAAATCCCAGCCAGACAGATCAGCTGCTTCACGTAAAGCCCCCCTCCACTTTTGTACCTTGCCCTTATCATCTTGGAACCTTTCTTCATGTTTTTCTAAAGCCTTTGCATAACTACCTGTCTGGTGTCGAACTTCAGATGGATCCACATCATAAAAAATTGGGCAACCTGATCGACCTTCTGATTTTGAGTTCTTAAGAATTGCGACAAGTTCATCCAAGCAAAAAGTTGAGGCTGCATAGTTCTTAGAGAAAACAATGATGGCGATCCTAGATTCTTGAACGGCTTTGATAAGGGCTGGCCTAATTTCTTCCCCTCTTCCAAGCTCTTCGTCATCAATGAAGGTGTGGATTCCCTTTTGATCGAGAGAGTTGTAGAGATTGCCAGTAAAATTGTTGCGGGTATCTTCTCCTCTAAAACTGAGGAAAACATCATAAGTCCACTCCCTGGTTAAGGAAGAGGATGATACTACTGCTGGTTGTGTCATGATAACTAAAGTAACTGCTAAGGATGTAATTAAGATTTAAGAACTTGAATATGGTACAACTCAGCCAGATCAGGGCGATCAAGATAGGAAGACTGGACGATCCCAAAAGATTGAGAACAGAGCTGATTAAACACAATAATTCGCTCATATGAAATAAAACAAAGTTGTGAGGAGCAATTGCCATGAAGTTTAGTTTGTACTTTAATATTGTTGACTTGGAAAACGTGGACATCATAATAATTAATAACCATAGAGATGCGCAATGGATGATTAACATAGGATAAACAAAACAAATACAGCTTGCAAGCCCCTTGAACTATGAGTCTCTTATCTCTTTCATTTTCTCTTATTGTTCTGCTATTCTTCTGTTTTTTCAACTAATTGTACAGTATGAGACTATGAATTAAGTTTTTACCCTAATCATTGACCCTTTCAACTAGTTTTAGTATTTTATTTTGAGATCACAGCTTCCCCTTATCACAATGCTCAACACGTCACCTATCCATTGCTTACCACCATTTGTATCATTATGGAATAAAAATTTGTTTTTTTATTTTTCAAAATATTACCAATAATAATAACCTCTGTTTCTCCCATGATCACAGAGAAACGGGGCTCTAAACTATTCTACCTACCATAATATTTATTTATTTATTTATTTATTTATTTATTTATTTATTTATTTATTTATTGCAATTATCATTGTAAAAAAGGACAGAAAAGAAAAGCAATTACAGCTGAGTTCAAGCATATATTCATTTGAATCATTATGTGCCACGATTATAAATTTAAAAAAAAAAAAAGTTGATGATGAAATTTGAGCTGAGATTGAAGGAAGAACCTCATTTCCCACCGTGAAAGCGATGCATGAATAACTGATGATTGATGAGATTTGAGGGAGCCAATGAACCCAAATCGGCAACATAGCGAAGCTAAGACTGAAACAGAGAGTGTGTGGGGGATGATGATGATATCACGGATATTTTTGCAATAAATTATCGAAATTACAAGAGAATCCCTTTTCCTTGGTTTTGGTCTATTTTATTTTATTTTTTAATTTCATTCTAAATTAGAGTTTTATAAGTATTTTATTATATTTGTTTAGTTTTTATAAATATTAAAAATTAAAAGCTTATTTTTCATCCTTAAAGATATTTTAATAACATTAATTTATCCTCATAATTACTCTTTTAATAGATATAAATACTTGACTCTTATCATTATTATAATGCATAAGTCATGCATTGAGTTTTTTATCATATTGCCCCTATTAGTAAAATATATTACCAAGATGTCACTGTTTAAAAACATATTACATTTGTTTTAGACAGCATGACAGATGAGTCCGTGTGATAAGGCCACGTAGGATTCACCAACTCGAATATAGGTTGAATTCGCCAAGCCGTTTGACGAATATGATAGGTTAAATCAAACGGGTCTATGATAAGTTCTTTAAATGAGTTTTTATGATATGATTAATGATAACTTAAGCTTACAATGCATGATTTAATGCAAACCCAAATTCGCCAAATCGGTTGGCGAATTCAACACATATTTGTCAAATCGGTTTGCGAATTTAACTGCTTAACAAGTTGGCGACTCCTACGTGGCTTTGTTACGCAGACTTGCCTGTCATGTTGCCCGAAACAAGTACGTAATATGAATTGAAATAGTAACATTTTGATAATATGTTTTACTAATAGGGATAGTATGATAAAAAAACTCATCATGCATTATTTCTAACATTGAATAACTTGGCAGACTAAAAACAAAAAAAAAGGTAGGACAACAGGTTATGACCTAGTAGTTAAGTGATATCTTTTTATTGAGTTAAAGAGTTGAGTGTTTAATTTTGTAAAAGAAGTAAAAAAAATATGAAATAGAACACACAAATTAATGATTTTTATTTATTTCAAAGATTAGGATGGAATGATAAAGCACATGATCGGATAATTTGTATACTTGAATTTGTGGTAAAGTCTGTACCATTTAGTGATAGGATAACAATTTTTTATTAAATAGTAAGATAATAGTATAAACACTTTTCCTAAAAATATATATCAAAATTATCTTATGTATATCTTTATGATATTCGAGTATTGGAAATAGAATAATTCATTTTTGGTATTAATTTTCATTTTTAAATTTTAGTTATAGAATTTTATATTTTTAGAATTATGTTAAAAAAATAGTAAAAACAGAAAGTTATATTTTATAATTTTCACTGTCTTTTTTGAAATTCCTAAAAATGAAAAAAATTTAAAGTAAAAAATAAAATGAAAACGATGACCCCATGCATGGTTATTAAACTCTCGAATTAACTCGTAAACTTTTACGAGTTTACGATTTCACTACACAAAACAAGTTAACACTCATATAAATTCTTTTTTGGTAAACTCTTGATTTTACTAACGAGTTAACGAAATCTATCTACGAGTTTACGAGTTTACCTCAAAATATATAAATTTGGTAACTTTTTTAGATACTTAGTTGACTTTATGTTTGTTAGACAATATTTATTGAGTTTACTAAGCCGATTTTATATATTTATCATAATTGAGTTATGTTTATCAAACTGTAAAGTAATACATGTACATAATAAAGTATGACATAACTAAGTGTCATGCATTAAGGTATATTTTATGATATTTTTTCATTTATTTTATTTTAAAGTTAACATTATTCAATGTCAATTATGAATATAAAATTTAATCATGTTTAGTTCCTAATTATATTGTTTATAAAATATATTTTTTATATATGTAAACTCTTACGAGCTTACAATTGGAATTTGTTGAGTCTTCACGGGTTTACTTAAACTTTCGAGTTTGACAACCTTGACCCACGTACAAATAATGTTGGGAGAGGTTATCATGCTGTGAATTATTCAGCCTTTTCGAGTTAATAGTAACAAGGGGCCAAAAGTTTTTTTTATTTTACAAAAACAAAAAGTTTATTCATGCAGAAAATTTTACCTGATATTTCTTGATTAAAAATGATAATGAAGGTGTTTTGAGTGTTGTTCAAATTGTCTTAATATCCTATGTGATCTATTAAAAAAATATTAACATAATCCTAGTTGTTAGTGACTGAAATTTCAAAAAAAGTGCCTATAGAAGAAATAAGTGTTCAAATTTCAAGAAGTACATTATCATCTTTTTATTATTTTTAGAGACCATTTAATATGACACATATCTTGAGTACACATGAGTACACATAAGTTCAAAAGTAATACATATTACTATTCCGTAGCACAAAAAAAACAGTAATATATATTTAGCTAGTTGCGAACTCTAATATTGCCCCAGTTTTTTGGCTCTGGTAAAGCATAGGGCAACATAAAATTCACAACATAGTGCGTCTCTCTCTCTCTCTCTCTCTCTCTCTCAGTCATTCTCTCCAGGCAAGTTCTTTCTTTCTCTGTCTCTCTGCTTCTCAGTGTTTCCTTCTCTTTCTGAACAATTTGTTACTGTGAGCTGACATTCCACGATTTCGAATTTTCGATGAGCTTTTTGTGATCTATGTTGGAAATTGGAGATGCCCTTTTCGCTGAGTGGCAATTTTTGTTTGCCACTTTTTGTTCTACATATTATCATATTCCTAGATTCGGGTCTTGAATTGGGTATCGCCAGTTTTTCTTTAATTTGTTTGAGCTAGAGATAAAGTTTGAATCTTTTCATGCAATTTGCACTTGGCTTGGAAAACTCATTTGAATCTCGATTTATTGTGAATTGGGTTTTGAAAAGAAATTGGAATTGGAATTGGAATGGATGAATATTTGCTGGCTTTCATTTTGTAGTTTTTGGGGGGCATTTGTTGAGTTCCAAAGTGAGCATTTTTAATGTCGTTACTAAAGATTAAAGAAGTTTTGGGGGTTTGATGATACCCTTAAATTGGGGAGGAGTTAACAGAAAAGGAGCTGATAAGTGTCTTCCCCCCCCCCCCTTTTTTCTTTCTTGTTTTATAGGTAAATTGCAATGGCTGAACCTTCCAAGGTCATACACGTTCGAAATGTGGGACATGAGATATCTGAAGTATGTACTCTCTCTCTCTTGCTTGGTTTAGGAAGTAACCTCCGTTGACCCTTGTTGTAATCAGTTGATTCAGTTCTACATCTTGTTTATCTGTTATTGATTGTGACAGTTTTGGTTAGCTCTAACGTGGAACTATGGATCCTAAATCCCGATTATAGACTATTCACTTCCCACTGAAGCTTCCATGTTATGTAGTGGGTATATAAAATTAAGATGGATAGGCAATGAGTTTAACTTTAGCTCAAGTGGCACCTCCCTTGCTTCATATCCCGCTGAAGCTTCCATGTTATGTAGTGGGGTTGTTGGCTTTGGGTCAGTGGTTTGATCCTTGCTTGCCATCCTTTTCCCATTTCCCGCTAGCTCCACTAGGAGCTGTCGGTTAATTATTGGGGCAGATTTTGGTAACGGAATATTTATACCTTATCATTAAAGCTTTGCATACCCTGGTTCAAATTTTGGATCAGATTATTGCATGAGTTGCCTATATATTTCCTCCCTCTTTCGGAGACTCAAAGCATACAGGTTACAGACATCAGAAATGTAGATTTTTCTTTTGGCGATTCCCATATGTCCTATCAAGAGGGAGAAGTATATTGGGAGAGAATTGAAGATCACATTGACTAAGTATACAGCTAGGGAAAGCACAAAGCTAATGTAGCTATCAATGTACTAAACTCCCGCCAAAAGATAAAAGGACAGAAACTCCTTAAGATAATAATGGGTTGAACACCAAAGATTGGCAAAGTAAAATAACCCTACCCCTTAGAAGAGGAAAAGGCAAAGGCCCTACCCTGTAACAGTACTTCATAAAAAACCAGCACCTGTTTACTCAACCCTTGTTTATTCCTAACAATACCTTCATGTCTGTGTTTTGAAATTTCTTGAATGATCTATATATTGTATTGTTACTCTTTTGGTTGCAGAATGATTTGCTCCAGCTATTTCAGCCTTTTGGAGTCATCACAAAGCTTGTAATGTTGCGTGCTAAAAATCAGGTTTTCTTCATTCCTTCAATTGAAACTTTCTGTTTTTCTTTGATTTTTAGAATTTTACACGGAGTTTTATTATCATTTTGTCTTATTTCTACAATCTATCATCCTTGCAGGCTCTCCTCCAAATGCAAGATGTTCCGTCTGCAGTTAATGCTTTGCAATATTATGCAAATGTTCAGCCAAGCATAAGGTATAAATAAATTTTATTTTTGTTCCTCTTTTAAATCTTTATGGTATTGCCTTGAATACTATTTTGATAGCTTGATCCTGTGCATCATATTTTGGAAAATGCTATTTATTCCCATTGATTAAGATTGCCTTACTAATCTCATTGTCTTTTTGTTTCATTGTAGGGGGAGAAATGTTTATGTCCAGTTTTCCTCTCATCAGGAACTAACTACGATGGATCAAAATCAAGGACGTGAAGATGAGGTTGGCATTCTTTATTTTTTTTAAATTGAAAAATATGCCTCAGCTTGTTGATTATGTAAAAAGCTTTGACACATTTTTTATGTGATACTTCCCCCCTAAAATAATCATATTGTTATCCGAGACCTTTCCGTTGAAATGGGTTTTGTGTGTTAAGTTGGTATGTTCTGTAGTTTCTCTTTCTTTTCACCATTTACTTCTCTATTTATTCTCCTTTATCTCTATCTCTCTCTTTCTCTATGCTGTCTGCTGTCGGCAACTCCCTGGATGCACAGCCAAATCGAATTCTCTTAGTTACCGTTCATCACATGCTGTATCCTATAACAGTGGATGTTCTACATCAAGTGTTTTCTCCCCATGGATTTGTGGAAAAGATTGTAACGTTTCAGAAGTCAGCTGGTTAGATTCTCTCAGAATTCTTCCTTCCTCTTTCTTTCTTTCTCGCTTTCTTTCTTTTTCTACTAAGCTTTTTTGTGCTTTTGGCCCTTTGGGCTTTAACTGGGTGGATGAGGGCATGCTATTTAGAATATATGAATCTTGTTTTGATCTTTTTGTAGTTAATTGGAAAATGATGGAACGATTTTCATTACTTTTAACAAAATTGCTAAGGTTCTGGATTTTTAATGTGAATGTTTCACTTTTTTCCTACTCAATGTAGGTAGGAGTGAGTATTGTCACTGTCATTTGTGTTTGGTTTGTCGCTGTATCTGGATTATGCATGTTTAGTGTGTAGTCTACTATAAGTTTCATCATGTCTTGGCAATTCTGTGTAGGCTTTCAGGCTCTCATCCAGTATCAATCACGCCAAAGTGCTGTTGCTGCTAGAACTACTCTTCAGGTTGGTTAACATTTACCCGGAGCTAGGGCACTACTAAGCTTATTAATTCTTATATTGGTTTTCTAAATGATGATTGTATTTCTGGCAATTTCTAGGGTCGCAATATTTATGATGGTTGCTGTCAGCTGGACATTCAATTCTCAAAGTAGGTTATGCTGCTGTGCTAGTCCATTTTGTGTCCCTTCATCTGTCTTTTTTCCTTTAGTCTCTTAATTGTTTTTCCTTTGGAAATTTAATTCATGTTAATTGCAGCCTTGATGAATTACAAGTGAACTACAACAATGATCGCTCAAGGTGATTCAGTTGTTTCTTGCATTTCTTTTTCTAATTTTCTGTTTCCTAGTCTCTTTATTTTTTAACTTTGTATTCATTGCTTCTGTGTTTATTTCAATGTTCCAACAGGGACTTCACAAACCCAAATCTTCCCACAGAGCAGAAAGGCCGACCTTCACAAGTATGTTCTGTGTGATTCTTTTCTCTATCTATTTATTAACCAAAACTTCTTGTTGATCTTTGTCAAGTCCATTCTAATATTATTTTTTCATCCTTCATATTCTATGAAATAGCCTGGATATGGTGATGCAGGAGGCATGTATGGTGTTCAAGGTTCTGGACCCAGGGGAGGTGCAAAATATCTATTTATTAACCACAACTGCTTGCTTTGTTTTGTCTTATGTGCTATTTTTGTTATGTACTAATATTTGTTATTCTTTTTACAGGTGGATTTTCACAGGTGGGTACTTTTCAAGCCAAGTTGAAGTCCCCATTTGAGAGTATTGATGCATAATCGATATATGAGGAAGTCATTATGATTTGGCATTTTATGTGAAGTAGCATTTGAAATGTCTAATGGTTGATGACTCTTCATTTATTTTGTTTGGTTCTTTTTTCCCTATGTTGGGCTATGATTGGGAGAGAGAGGAGTTTTTTTNGGGGGGGGCGCTTTCTGCTTCTTGAACTGAGTGGGATTTGGTTCCATTTTGTGATAAATGTCGTGTTATGAACCCATTCTATGAACTCATTTTTCATTTACTTATCAGTTTGTTTTGAATTATAGATGTCCAATGCTGCAGCAATTGCAACTGCCTTTGGGGGAAGCTTGCCTCCTGGAATAACTGGAACAAATGACAGGTGTACAATTCTTGTTGCAAATCTCAATCCTGATGTAAGCGCCATTGTCTTGAAACTTCTGGTTTCTGCTGCTAGAAAGTTCTATCCTTTTTCTTTTAAAAAAAATCTGGCTTGAACTTTGTTTATTTCAGAGAATAGATGAGGATAAACTGTTCAACTTGTTCTCTATTTATGGGAACATTGTTAGAATCAAACTTCTCCGCAATAAACCAGATCATGCACTTATCCAAATGGGGGACGGTTTCCAAGCTGAATTGGCAGTACACTTTCTGAAGGTTTGTTTTGTTGCATACTTTGGTGACTATGTATATCTTTATACTAGATCTTCTAATATCTTTATTATTGCAAGAGGTTATTGTCATTTTTTATTGTTTTGCATTCATCTATCTTTATACTTACCTGCAATCTTGGAAATATAGGGAGCCATGTTGTTTGGGAAGGGATTAGAGGTCAACTTCTCCAAGCATGCACACATAATCCAAGGTGCTGATACCCACGATTATGTGAATTCAAATCTCAATCGATTCAACCGTAATGCTGCTAAAAACTACCGGTATTGCTGCTCCCCAACGAAGATGATCCATTTGTCAACCCTCCCGCAAGAAATCACTGAAGAGGAGATAGTGACCCTTGTGGAGGAGCATGGAACCATTGTCAACAGCAAGGTCTTTGAGATGAATGGGAAGAAGCAGGCTCTAGTTCAGTTTGAGACTGAGGGGCAGGCTACTGAAGCCCTTGTGTGCAAGCACGCTAGCTTGCTTTCTGGATCGGTAATTCGGATCTCCTTTTCCCAGTTGCAAAACATTTGAGACTTCAATAAGGACTTGAGGGCAAACGGTCTTCTGTTTATTAAGCATATTAGGAACAAAGATTCTGAATTTGGGACGGATAATTTTTATGCAGATATTGCCGTTTTCGGTTGTCTTGTAATGGTCGCATTGCTTGCCGATTAACTGATAAAACCTGTTCTCTTGACTCTTTTCTCTTTTAATCATTTGTCTTCTCATCTCCATTTCCTCCTATACTAGATCTTTAGGTTATTGACATGATGGAGTTGATGTTAGATTTGTGATGCACAATAAGTGGAACAATTCACTACCTTCTTCAGAGCCGAGAGATTGCTTTCTGGTTATTAAAATGATTGTTGTACATGTGTAATTTGTAGGTTTAAGTAGGCCTCTCTTTTTATATTCTCAATCCATGTCCAAAATTTTCATCTCCAACTGAAACAAAGAAGCCACATTTATTTTTGATTTTTTGTTGTATATATTGATCTCTCCATTTGCAGCTGCATATTTCTTCTTTCTTCCTTCTTTCTTTCCTCTTCATCTCCTACCCTTTTTCTCCCCTTCTTTCTTCCTTGCTTACACATGGATTGAGATATTTCTTTCTTCTCCTTGTTCTCCCTCACAAAGCTCAATCTCCACAATGCTTTCTTACATGCAATTCTGAATCATTTTAATCTTGGCTTTCAAAATGAGATAGCTAACTCATCTTTGCACTTTTGCTTACTTCAACATAGCAAGTGCTTTAATTGATCTTTAACAACTCTTACTACAAATGTTAAGGATTATCCCAACCAAACTTATATTTCTTACTTTCAAATTAAAAAGGGTTATATTCAACTCTGCAACCGCTATTTTCCTCTTTCAAATTATATATGTGGAATGAACATAAATTCTCTCGATATTTAATGTCATACAATATTGGTTTTACTCATTCAATCATGTATTGGGTTGTCTAGTATACAATAACATATAATTGAATATATCCAGGTGTCTACTGCTAATAACAACAACAACAATGACTATTAATGTAAAATTTATACTGAAATTATACGGTAATTAAACCATGTAAAAAAAAGTGTTTTTAACATGAAATGAATAAATAAAAATAAAGGTACGAACTTGTAACGGAAAGTTGAAACCCCCAACATTTTGGTAAGATGGATTTACATGCACTCCGTTTATCGCATTATCCATTCATACTCAAGAACACCAACACCATCAACACTCTTTCTCCCTCCAAATTCGGGTTTTGTGTCTCCACGAATTTTCGTTTTCGCAGGTGCCTGAAGCTGGAAGCCACCAGCAGCAACAGCAGCAGGGCGTTGGACGAAGCGGCTTTCGAGGCGGAGAGGGCGGCCCTCGACGCGGCGGCTCGCTCCGCCATGGCGGAGGAACAACAAGCTTCCCTTTCGGGAAACAGTGACGACGACCCTAAGGCTTGGAAATGGGTCATCCGAAAGAGAATTTGGGACGCTATGGAATTCCACAACTATGCCCAGAATCCGAGGCCCGTTCACCACCGCATACCCAATTTCGTTGGCGCTTCTATTGCTGCTGAAAAGGTTTAGGGTTTCACGCTTAGCATTGTATAATAGTTAGGGTTTAGGTGTTTTGTAGTATCATAACGAATGATCGTAGTTCATAATACTATAATTTGACATCAATCTAACAATGTTTGGCATCTAGAAGAATGGTTTCACATTTAATCATATTTTGAGAAACATATTATTATGTGTTTAGTAAAGTTCTAGCTAAGTGAGGTTAGTAATTTCTAAATTTTGTGAAATTTCATGTTTGATATGTTTCATGACTAGTTTCAACTTAGTAATTGGATTGATATTGGAAAAGTTATTCAGTGGAGTAAATGTGTCGTGATATGTTGATGGATTAAGTGGAGAATGGGATGTGTGTTCATGTGATTTGAGTGGTGTTGTTAATTTGATGTGGAATTTTCACAGATGAGGGAGCTAGATGTGTTTCAGGTTGCACAATGTGTGAAGGTTAATCCGGATTCTCCTCAGAAACAAGTCAGGTTTCTCACTCTCTCAGGTCAGATACTTCATTTTGGAGTTTGTGATTGTGAATGTTGGAGGGTGAGGGTGGAGGAACGTTATTTATGAACAAGTTGTTTCATTAGTGATATGAGATAAGATGAGAAGTTGAGGACTTAATTATTCAAGGCTTGTGGTTCTTTCGATTGTATCTTCACTATCTGTGCAGATGGAAAGAAGTTGCTAACTCCTCAGCCAAGGTTGAGGACAGGATTTTTCTCAGTGCTTGAATCCAGTATGTTAAATTCGGGTACCATCAAGGAAGCCTGCACTTCTGTCGGGGTTGCCAAGCATGGACGGCCAATCGGGTTAGACAAAAAGATAAAAGTAGACCTTATTGTCATTGGATCCGTCGCTGTCGACCCATTGACCGGTGCTCGGTTGGGAAAGGGAGAGGTACAACTACATGTCTTCTACCTTTCTTTTTTACATATTACGTTTAATCTCTCATTCATTTGCTTGCTTATCCATTAAAAGGCTAGAACTATAAAGGTAAATTACATTTCTTTGGCAACATGTGTGCTCATGGATTTTAAAGTTTGCATTGAGTGACATGCTTCTTAAACAGAGAGATTTGTAAGTACCTCTAGAAGTGTAAATCCCTTCCCCTTAACCGAAACTTTTAGTTATCGAAAGAACAAAATGTTTAAATATCTAAACTTTCTGACCAATGAATTGATATTACACTTGGAAACCAATCACAGTCTAAAGACATCCTATGTAGCCAAAGGATTTTAAACTGCTTTATGAAATTCTATGCCAACTGGAAATGTACAGAATTGTTCATTTAGCTGATCAGTGGCCTTTTAATTCGGAAATGAACTTTTGAACTTGAATGTCTCTTCGACTAATTAAGAAAGGTGTGAAGTGCAGGGATTTGCAGAACTTGAATATGGTATGTTGCGGTACACGGGAGCCATCGATGATTCAACCCCAGTTGTCACCTCTGGTAACTTAGATTCTTGCTTCTACCTCTTTTCTTTTCCGTGGTCGAACATTTTGAGGACATAACTTCAACAGCAAGAATGAACTAATGTATACTCTTCTAGCTCATTTTCATGTTTCAAGCATGAATATGGCAAAAACTTGTTTACAAAACCTCAAGAATGATTTACAATTCCACTTTTGTGGTAGAAGTACTATTGTATATAACATCACATGATAATAACTTCCCTTGCAGTGCATGATTGCCAATTGGTGGATGATATTCCTGCTGAGAAGCTGTTAATCCATGACGTACCAGTTGATATCATTTGCACACCAACCCAAGTCATTTTCACAAACACGTCCATTCCAAAGCCTCAAGGTTGGTGAAAACTGAAAACAATGCTAAATGACTTGAGCATTTTCATGTTATTTTGCAAAAACTGTCTTAGTTTGTAAATCATTTAAGGCGCTTTCTGTCGTGCTCCCTCCTAATTAGGGAGTGTGATGCATCTTGTGTTCTAAGCCATTAGATCACGAGGTATATCAATATACCAAATTACCTGTACTAGTTCTTTGGTTTAGTCAGAATTAGCTACATGCCTACATCTTATAATTTCATAATTGACCAGATTTTGTGCAAATATATTCACTGCAGGAATTTATTGGGACAAATTGTCTCCTGAGAAGCTGGCGCAAATCCGTATACTTAGAGAGCTCAAGAAGAGGATTGGAAGAGAGACAGGACAAAAGCTTCCTACTGGTCCATCAGAGAAATTACCCCCTACTGCTCAACGAAGTCGCAGGGGTTAACTCTTCCAAACAAGTATCCTCGCACCGGAACCAATCCTGAGAAGGGGTTAACTCCCAATGTGAGCTTTGAAGACTATGTATATACATCTTAGGAATATTTTGTAAGCTAGTTACTAAAATAAATTTGAAATATTTAGTAATTCATTCAACAATTGTTTGATGTCTATGTAACAATACACAAATATACAAAGGATAGCCATAAGCATCAAGTAGATCAATGGCCCACGAGTTGTTTGTATTTTTTTTTTTTTCCCTTTAAAGTGCGAGTGTCTTCACAACACAATGATTATTAGTATGGAATTTATGTTTTATGTGTTGTTATGAAAAATGTCATTGTACTTTTTGATGTAATGTACTTTTGTCGTTGCAAAAGGTTCCAATATTTTTTTGCAGTATCAAAAAATGAACCAAATTTAATAGAATAAATTGCAGCAAACACTAAAATAAGTGTAATCACTTAATAAAATAAAAGAATTATATGCGAAAGAGGAAAACAAAAAAATAAAAGAGAAAAAATAATCCGTGGGGTTATCCGTAAGGCCATTTAAGTAACACTAAAAATTCATGGAATTTATTATTGTTACAAACTCTACTGCTTGAATTTTGGAAGTAAATATACGTTTTTTTTTTTACTTTAACCATGGCTGTTTATTTGATTTTTTGGTCTATCGATTACATTTGGCACATATTATTTCATTTCCAAATATTGAACTCAAGGCGAAGGTACATGCGCATTTATTACGGCCATAACTATTTTAAATCTATCTTCAACATTTTTCAGTTTTCACTGCTCAATCATTTTTAATAGTGTTTTTTTACCAAAATTGACTGGTTCATTTTTG
Organism: Nissolia schottii; assembly: GCA_003254905.1. Taxonomy (NCBI): domain Eukaryota; kingdom Viridiplantae; phylum Streptophyta; class Magnoliopsida; order Fabales; family Fabaceae; genus Nissolia; species Nissolia schottii. The sequence goes on from QANU01006828.1 coordinate 51,086, forward strand.
TCCAAAAAAATTACCAGACTATCGTCAATGTTTCCCACCTTCATTTGGAGTATAACATACATACGGTGGTGAATATAAATACTCTTTTAGTTTTATAAAAAAGAATATACTTTTAATTAATTCTACAAGAATGCCTATGTTATATGAGTTCAAGTTTTTACTCACCAATAATTTAAAACTTTGCAACCCTATTAATTAATTAAATCTTCTCATATATACATAATTTTTAAAGTAATGAATACGAGAGTAAAATATATTTACACGCAAATTAAACTAAACTCGTTAGCTAATTTAACGTTGAATTATTCCTCGTTATGCATCTTTCTAGCTAGCCAGAATTATTCCTATGCAGTGGTTTCCACCCATTTTAATTTTACATCAACTATTTTAGGCTCATGATCCTTGTTTATTGGTGTAATTATAGTAACCAGACAAATGATTTTGAACACATTTGTAGAAGAAACAAACAAACCTATGCCAAACATTTTCAAGATCCAAATTAGAAGCTTTTATTTTTGTATATCTTTGACAACCACCACCCAAATAATTAATTTTCTATTTTAAGATTAATAATCTAAAAAGCCATTGCAAACAAACTAGTACAAATAAGGCCAAGGAGCCACTATGCTCGTTCAACCTTCTCTCAAACAACAAAATCTCAAACAAATAAATAAATTTTAAAAAATAAAGTTTGAGATGGCTCGTTTGGCTTGTTCCTTGTTCTTGATCGCCTTGTGCCTCTCCATTGTAGCCGAGGCAATAACACTTCCCCCGGTGGCCGCGCCTTTTCCGTCGCCTTCCCAGACACAAAATGCTTTGATCAAGCAAATGTGCCATGACACTAAGTCCCCACAATTGTGTGCCAAAATTCTCCAAGGTGACCAAAAAACTTTCAAATCATTGGCTGATAGTGTTAAGGGAAAAATGTCCATTGACTTGGCAAAAAGCATTGCATCAAGGGCAGGGGCATACATGTCAAATCAACTCAAGAGTGACCAAGTCAAGGCCCCTCTCAAGTCTCTTGTGGCGAAATGCAACTGTCGCTACGAAGAAGCAGTCTCTGCCCTCAACCTTGCATACATCAATTATGAACTCAATCCCACCAAGGCATTGGCAAGTCTCCAAACTGCTGACAAGAAGGTTGGAGCATGCGCCAAGAATTTGAACAAGGGAGGCGAACAAGCTAAAACTTTTCCGGTGGCCGAGATCAACCCAATCCTCAACAATTTGATCGACGACGCCAAATTTATCGTCGCCAATAGAGCCTTCTAAGAAGCTTTAGTCTTTTGTGTCTCCATTAATGTTGTTTGAGAGATGATGTTCATTTTTGTGCTCTGATTTTTTATTATTATTATTCTTTTTGTAACCACGATATAATATTTAAATATCACAATTTTTTATAATGAGATTCTTCTTTAATTTGGTGATTTTTCAATACAATATTTATAAAGTAATGTATCATAAACTTAAACGCTTCGTAAATTTTTTAAATAATTAATATTTTTTAATATAATATTTGTAGAGTAATGTATCATATGTTTAAATGATCCGCAAATCTCTAAACTTTTTATAAGTTGACTCTTTCAATTATTCGAAAGATAAAAAGTTTGTTAATATCATATAGAACATGAAACAATGATAAAATTTGATAAATTTAATTGTAAAAATTGTTAAAAATAAATTTGATAGGATAAAGTATTTATCCCACTAGACCCGTGAAAAATCACCTTTTTAACATTTTGGATTTAGCATGGTTTAGTTGTTTTTTGTGTTAAAAACAAAACTCCAAATTGTATTAAAAACAATCAATGTGGAACTTTTCAACTTCAAATTAAAAGCTTCTATTCTTCATCATTGACAACCACCACCCAAAATAGTTTCCTATTTTCGAGATTAATCGAAACCATTGCAAACTAGCATATATAAATAAGCCAATAACCCCTATGCTCATTCAACCACATCTCTCAAACAACAAAATGAAATAATAATAATAAAAAAAGATGGCTCGTTTTGCTTTTTGCTTGGCCTTGATCTCCTTGTGCCTCTTCATTGTGGTTGAGCATTTGCAACCAAGAAAGTTACACCTAAGGCAACGCTTGCCCCATTTGGTGCACCCACGAAAGTTACACCTAAGGTGACACTTGCCCCATTAGGTGCACCTTTCCCTTCACCGGTTCAATTTGATGAGGCAGACATTTCTTTGAACAAGCAAATATGGCATGACACTAGGGAGCCGAAATTGTGCACTAAAATCATCCAAGGCGATGAGAAGACCATCGGTTCGTTGAGCGATGTCGAGCAGGGAAAGATTGCCATTGACTTGGCTATGAGCATTGCACCAAGGGTTGGTGCATTCATGTCACTCATGCTCAAGAAAGACCAAGCCAAGCCCTTGGTTTAAAGTTACCGTTGAAAGTTGCAACCTCCACAATGACGATGCGGTGTTTGCTCTAAATCGTGCATACATCGATTACGAACACCAACCCCTCAAGGCCTTGGAGAATCTCAAAACAGTTGACAAAAAGATTGGAGCATGTGACAAGAGTTTGAAGAAGGGGGGCTCAAAGGCTCAAACTTCTCCCATTGCTGAGATCAACCCAGCCAAATCAGCTGCCGCTAAAAAAGCCATCAAAGGAACTTATAATCATGGACACCTTTGTGTCCATTAATGCTGTTTGAGAGATGTCCTTCATTCTTGTGCTCTTATTTTTTCTATTTTGTAATCACAATATAATATTTAATAAACAAGAGACACAACTTTCAATAGCAAGATCTTCTCTTCTCTTCTTTTTTTTTTTTTATGAAGGGTAGGGCCAAGGGCCAAAGAAGAAAAACAAAACACCAGGAGCAACTAACTCTCTCTAGACCAATTCACTTGTCTAAGGCCTTCCCAAAGACAAGAACAAATAGACAAGGGTCTCCTCAAACCAAATAACATCAAAAGAATCTAAAGAATGACTCAAATTAGCTAAACCGTCTGACGCTCTATTTGCCTCTCGAAAAATGTGGTGAATTTGAACCACCCAATGCCGCGCAAGAAGATCATGAATTTTGTCCACAATGAAAAAAACAGGATGAGTGCACAAGTGACAAGAGTGAATAAGCTGCAATGCGCAACGAGAATTGCAATCTGAACGAATATGGGAAAACCCTAATCTCCAAGAAGTCAAGAGGTGAAGAATACCCCCAAAGTTCAGCAATCGTAATAGAAGTGAGCCCAAGTTTTCCAGAAAAACCTAGAATGAAGGAGCCAACTTCATCCCTTATGAGGCCACCACATCCCGAACTTCCAAACCCCAAAACTGAACCATCGCAACTCGCCACCACCCACCTCGCAGAAGGAAAGTCCCAATGGATCCAACGCTCAACCTAATCTAATGGAAGATAGATGGAAGAATTCCAAGAAGAAGCCATAGAATAATGTTTTAGGCGAATACCAAATGCAAACCACAGATCTTTAACTACAGGGGATGGAGTTATTTAAGATGAAATCATTCTGGATAAATCAAAGGAAATGAAGAGTCTCCTCAAAAATAGAACACTAACTCTGATCTCCATCCCAACCGAAACGTTTACCAGACACAAGTTATCACGCAACCAGGGGATCAAGGAAGCATTGAAAAAGTTGTGCCAAAGAGACGAGTGAACCAATCGCTTCCAGAACAAAGACACCATGTCACAATCTCGAAGGGCATGTAAAATACTTTCAGAAGTATCATTGGTGCAACAAGGGCAAGAGTTACCCGAGGCTATGTGATGAGCAACTCGATTAGCATTTGTTAATAAAATGTCCTTTGCGACCAACCAGGGGAAAGACCTAACTCTTTCCATGTCCTTCCATCTCCAAATCAACCTAAAAAGAAGGTCACTAACAGCATAAACATCATCCGATAAAATGGAATAAGAGGATTTAATAGAAAAAGAGCCAGCATGGCCGAGAGCCCAGGCAACAACATCATTACCAAGGCTAAAAAAATGAGAATGAATAACAGCTATTAGATTACAAACATTAACAAGAAGAAAGGTATGAATCCGGTTCTAGTCCCATTCCCCGTCAAGAGACACAAAATCAACAACCACCGAGTTAAGATCATTAGTATCCAGAGGAAGCAAAGAAACATTCTCCAGAGGAAAATATCCAGGAACACAATTGTCCCTCCAGAACTTCGTCGAACTACCATCGCCAATACCCCAAATAATATTCTCCTGAGCATGACCCCAAGCCTTAGTAATACCCTTCCAAACGTCGGAATGATTAGGGCGAAATGGACTAAGGGAATGAGATCATTCCGACAACAATACTTGATGCGCAACACATGAACCCAAAGAGCATCCTTTTTCACAATGAGACTCCAGCCAAGCTTAAACATATAAGCTAAATTACTGTTACGGGCATTTCTTAGGCCAAGCCCACCTGCTTGTTTAGGTTTGCAAACTTTACTCTAACTGGCAAGGTGCAAACGACGATGATAAGAGGAGGAACCCCAAAGAAAGCCCCGAATGAGCTAATCAATTTTATCATAAACCTGCACTGAAAAGAAACAAGTTTGCATCGAATAAGCGGGATTAGCTTCTAAAACAGTTTTACAAAGAGTAAGATGCCCTGCCAAGGATAGAGAAGAGGCCTTCCAAGATGATAAACACTGTTAAGAATGATATTAAATTTAGAATATATTAGATAGATTTAGTTCCGATTTCATTTGATATTACCCTAATTTTGTCATTATGTTAATTTATTCTCATAAGCCTATAAATAGGCCTAAACTTATTGTACTCAACACTGATTGAAGAATAGAATCCTTGATTATCTTCTTTGGTTATCATCTCTGATTGATCATGAAATCATCCCACAAACACTAACAGGGTTTATCTGTTAGATTACCGATGGTGTGATTTATCACTCTTTGATGAAGTAAATGAGTGCCAAGATATTTTCCCAAATCATAGACCAAAGAAAAACCCAATTATGATTAACATTATGAGAGAAGAGCACCCCAGTCTTCTCCATGTTAACCTGCTGCCCATAGCTATTACAAAAAAAGGAACGACAATGCTTAATTATATCAACCTACTCCAAAGAAGCTTTCACAAATAAGAACAGATCATTCGCGAAACAAATATACAAAATCTTGGGACCTCCCCGGCTAAGAGTAAGGCCTCCACAGATTATCTTCCACCATAGCACATATAAGATGTGAGAGTCTTTCCATACAAATTACAAAAAGATAAGGTGATAACGGATCGCCATGACGGATACCCCAAGCAGGATGGATAACAATGGATAACAAAATCTTCTCTAATTTGTAGTTAATAAGGCTAACCATTTTTTTCTTTCTTGGTAAAAAAAAATACTAGTGCTTTTAAAATAATGGTTCACATGTCGTTTCCTATTAAAAGACCAATAAATTAAAATTCAATTTGAGAAATAACATACTAAATTAGAGGAAATGGTGAGTGTATGAAAGAATTAAATAAATATGTAATTTTTTCTCTTTTCTTAATTTTAAACAGACACTGTAACAACAACTAACATTTTTAATAGACCGTAACCTACATTTTTAACCAACATTTTAAGTGACCGTAAGTGGTTATACAAAGAGGAGGCCAAATATCATTTTCTCTCGGCGAAATACACGTACAACTGGAAAAGAAATAACAACAGTAAGTACATTATTCTAAGGGTTGTATTAATTGCTACAAGATATCTCTCTCTCTCTCTCTCTCTCTCTCTCTCTCTCTCTCTCTCTCTCTCTCTCTCTCTCTCTCTCTCTCTCTCTCTCTCTCTCTCTCTCTCTCTCTCTCTCTCTCTCTCTCTCTCTCTCTCTCTCTCTCTCTCTCTCTCTCTCTCTCTCTCTCTCTCTCTCTCTCTCTCTCTCTCTCTCTCTCTCTCTCTCTCTCTCTCTCTCTCTCTCTCTCTCTCTCTCTGTCCATACATCACGTAAGAGACATATTCAGGTAACAAATAATTACATAGTATATTATCATGCAACCCCAAGCTAGCTAGGATGGACGATACTTATTCAAGCTGTGGAGCGTCCATCATCATCAGGCTTATTTAGTGCTTTTTAAAATAATGGTGCACATATCTTGTTTTTTTTTTTTTATTATTATTATGTTGGGTTTGGATATCCTTCGATCTGAATTAGAATAGTTTATTTTGGGAGTTCATGTTCAATTGGATTGCTCTTGGCCTTTGTTTCCATGAGTAAATCTTGCAAAACTTCTTTGAACTTTTTTGCTCTAGCTCTAGTTACAAGTCCATTGACACCTTGTAGTTGTAACGACCCAAAAATCGCTATTAGCACAAAAAAGACTAGATCCCTTACAGAAGTTTCTTAGAAATGCTTTTAAAAAAAATATGCACTTTAACTTTAATTAAAAATAAATAAAACTTTCCTTTTCTAAATAAACATAAATTCTTTTACAATGAACAAAAATATACATAATAAAATACGCAAGTGGTCTGAAGATCCTACCTGTATATAATTGGAGATCGATTACAAAATAAAATAAAATAAAACTAGGATGTACTATAGGTAGCTTCACCATAAGGTGAACTGTTGACTCTTGAATTCTGACGTCGTTACACTGACTATAAACTCTATTCACTGCTACTCCACTTTGTAACCTATAATTGGAGGGGAAGGTTGAGGGGTGAGAACTTTGGAAAGAATCTCAACGAAAGGCCGTCCGCACGACGACATGAGACACTTCAAAAAACATGACATGTAAATGCAATATATAATATTTAACAAGCATAAAACATTTCTACAATAATAAATAGTACATAAAGTAGTTGAAAACATAATTTAGTCGGGAGTTTTCTAGATAGACGTTCCAAGCATTACGATTTAGTTGTTCCTGAAATGTCTAGGCTTTACGATCTTACCCTAATCTACATGACATGATACATGATACATGACACTGAGCATCACAGGCTGCCATATCCGGGCTTTACGGTCTTGCCCTAAATCTAAATAAATCCTATTTTACTTTACGATCGTACAAGGCATACTAAGGTCAACATAGGCTGTCGCTCACTTACAGTTCTATCCTAAATATACTCCCATGCAATCAGATTAAATACATAACATAACATGATCATCATAGCATAATCCTTTAATTATTACTAATAGCATAACATGACTTAATATTATTAAATATTTTATCTTGAAAAAACATAGGTAGACTAAGATCTCGTGCTTAGGGAGGTTCCTAGGTAAGAGAGATGCGTCACAATGAACAACTTAAATACCAAATCTTGTCTTAGTCAAAACCTTTCCTTAATAAAAATCTTCTCCCACCAGAATCTTTCCTTAACCATAATCTTTTGTTAATGGTTTCTACTAAGCCTAATCAAACAATTCTAAGCATGTGAATATTTATATCACTTGATACTAATCATACACACGTACGCAACATGACTTATTTAATGCAATAAAACATGTGGTCTCATGTGGTTCTAAAATAGTTTCATGACTTTCTAAAATAGCTTTGTAAATATTTCATAAATAGCTACTTTCATTAGTAAAGAATGTTTCTAAAATAAATTATTATTTTCTTAAATAAGGAAAATAATAAATATTAACTAATTTCATAATTACTTAAAATAAAACATTAAGTTTCACCTCTTAGGATTTTGTAAATATACATAAATAAAATAATTCTACAAATAAATAAATAAATAAATTTTAAAATAAATAGATGGTCTAAAATAAACCGTGAAGAAAATCACTCACCTGAAAATTGCTGACCACTAAGAAACATTAAGCTAAAAGTACTAATCTGGGAGCTCCTAACACCCTACGTGAAGGCACAATTTCACCACGAACAAAAAATGAGAGGGAGAAATGAAATAAAAAAAATCTGGAGTGAAAAGTCTCACAAAAGTGGGACCTCTCAAGCTCTTGAGTAAATTAGCAAGTCTAAACAAGCACGGGAAGCTTCTATATATAGAGGAGGAGGAGAACCCCTAGTATTGTTACTACCAATGTGAGACTCCAAAACATGCGTCTCGTGCGAGATAAAGCTCCAGAAACAATGTTTACCTCCTGTGAACAGTATCTCATACGAGCCATTATACATCTCGCGTGAGACGTGTTTCCCTTCTTTTCTTTTTTTTACCTTAGAAAACTATGGGTTATCACAATATATAGTTAAGCTTGGACATTGTTAATCTTGCTTGAATTTAAATCATATCTAGTAACACAATAAACTTTGGAAATAACCCAAAAAGTCTCTCCATCCACTAGGCTAGCAAGCTTTCTATATTTTATGTTCACGTTAATAATATATAATATATATGTAATTCTATTAAATTTGTATTTTTTATATTTATTGAATTGAGTAATAACAAATATCACTCTCCTAAGACATAACTAAAGGACATTGTACTTCATTCTTGTAATACAGTGAATACTCCACCTTTTTTTTAAGTAAGTCAATAGTAATTTTTTTTAATGAAAATAATAATTGTTTTAGGAAAAAAATGGACGTTGAAACTCAACCAACCAAAAACAAGAATAAGAAGAAGGAGGAGGAAAAGGATGAGATATGTACTTAATTATACCTTAATCATAATCTGAGATATATATTATGAACCAAAAAAAGAAGGGAAAAAAAAAGGACAGAGGAGAACAAACAAAAAATGAGCGTGATAACTGTGACGAATAGATGATGATAATGATGAGAAGGAGGAGGAGGCTTTGAGGAGGTGGAAGAGGCAGCATGAGCTTTTGCTTTGGAGTCCTGCTACATGTACACCAAAAAATATACACCATACATACGTCCTATACTTATATACATAAAGTTTGTGTTTTAATGCCTGTAATGTTTGTGCACTTAATTAAGTATAATTGAGAATATTATCTATAAGATTGTAATGTTTGTGCACTCATAAAAATAAAGTTTGTGTATTATTAATGGTGGATGTATGAGTGTATAAAATTGGGTGTACATGTAGCATTTTTGTTTGCTTTGCAAGTGAGATATGGGAGCGCAAAATATAACATCGTATGTAAATACGGAATACGCAAGATATACGCAATATTTGTAGGGGCTATATGGTGCATCCATATTTGGTGTACCCATATCATTTTTGCAAATTTTTAGTAGTGAGAGAGAGAATGTCAACTATTTTTATTTGTCTATGTAAAGATTTAATTGAAAGGTAATGTAAAACGATATTAATTAGTGTTTAGAATCATATAAATTGGAAACTGATTTGTTTTGAATTATATAATTTATAAAATTATAAATGTTATGTTTTGAATCATTAGATAAAATATGTTTTGAATTATTATATTTTTAAAACGACGACAAGATATTTTGAATTGATTTAAAATTAATTATTGCATTCGTAATATATTAAAATATTAAATTAAATTGAGTTTGAAATGATTAAAAATAAAATTTGATTTGATTTAAGTTGAAGTTATAAATGAAAACAAATTAATTCTCAGGACTCCAAAACTTGGAAAATCAATTCAAAATATCTCGTCAAAATAATTTTAAAAAATTAATCCAAAACATATTTTATCTATTCTTTCAAAACATAATAATTTTTATAATTCAAATCAAATCAGCCTCAATTTAGACTCCAAACACTAACTATATCTATACACACATGCAAAAAAGCTATTAACGTGAAAATGAATTTTTTGTCATTAAATCATATTTCAATAATCAAGATATAATCTTAAAATGAAAATGTATCAAAATTAATTGTAACCCACTAATTTCATTTTAAAATTGAATATTGACCATTTATGCTCGTTTTAGTCCAATTTTTTTGTATGCACTCATGGCATCATATTCTAATTAACTTCTAATTGGCCATTCTTTCTTTATAAGGATTCTGTTTTGACCTTGGACCTTTGTTATAACTTTGTTTAGGTGATCTTGTTCGCTTCACTTGTCATTATCATGTATCATACTTCCTTTTGGTTAATTCTCCATTTGAATTTCTTTGTTTTTCGTTTTTATGACTCGATATTTGTTTTCTTGGCAAAAAAAAAAAAGTCGTGCAGCGATTTCAAAAGTTTCGAGCTTTGATAATGACAGGAAAGAAGTTCAACATAATGATTTATTTTACAACGAATCATATCATAATATTTCTACTAAAATCTTGTTGCCTAAGTCAAATGTAATGGCTGATACTAGCTAGAATGAGAATTTGAGAATTCAATGAGATAAAGTGTTCATTCTTCGAGTCTTATTCGGATATTGTCCCTGGCCATTTGAAGCATATATAAGATTTTGATATGAAAGGTTTTTTTTTTATGTTTTTCAAATGTATTTTTTCAACTTTTACAGACATCATTGTTATTGATGTTAATGTTAGATTAGTTGTAACTTGTAAGGAGCAAGCTTGATTTTTAGGAAGACATGGTTGCATAGCATAAGTTTGTGCTTTGGACCAAAAAGTGCATTTAGTTGGTTTTTAACAACAATAACAAAAAAAAATCTACTTGGGGGGATCCTAATTATTATTGGTCAAATGCACAAACTACTTTATACATTTTGTCTACCAAAGAAATTTCCCATTTGCTAGTATGCTACAAAGAATAATAATACTATTTACAATACACTTGCATTCACAAATTATTCAGAATTGTACAAGTAGCACCATCTAGATGCTATATATATGTGTGTGTATATGTATTTGTATATATGCACAATGTTTGTTCATGAATCTATAGCTTTTCAACATGATATAATATATTATTTTCTTGTTGCAGGATCTGCATTGAATTCAAAAATTAGATGAGTGATCAGTACAGTATGATTACAACATGGCGACACAGATATAGGGATATGACACCTTTTTTAAAATATAGAATATGACACAATTAAGATGCATGGTATAATAAAATATAAAATAATATAATAAATATAAAATAATAAATTATAGAGATAAAAATAGATACAATTCACGTAAAACTAAATAAATTATCTCAATTTACTGTTATTATTAAAAATTAAAACTAATATTCTTAATTTGTTCTGATATTCTAATCAATTTTTAGTGTATTTTGTCTCTCATTTTGAAATTTGAAAACTGAAACTACGCAAAGAGAGCGCATCTCTGCCGTAATTCGTAGTGAGTGATCCTTCATCAGCAGTACCACATTATTTAATCCATTTTCTGATTCCCTAGTGATAATATTTTATCAGGCAAATTTCATGCATTGATATCCATTACAAGGAGTTGCGGACTGTGTACTAGAAAATATATAATCACCACAGATTATTGATGAGAATATGACAATTGAAAAGCAATTTGAGGATAAGGCTAGGAAGACAATTTTTTGAGGTGTGAGTTGAAAGGATTAGATCCTCCAATTTTATAATATTAAGTAATGGTCGGAGTAGTCACTCCTATATTTGTTGAATTGGGTTTAAAAAAAAAAGTGTTGTATATCTTTTTTGATAATTAACTTATAAATTATTTTAATTCGAAATTTCTCTCACGATCGCATGAGCAGTAATTTATCCAACCTCCCAAGGATTACTCAATACATGAGATAATGAATTAAGAGAATTTGTAGGCGCATTAATTCAGAGAATATATCATTTGATGGCTGTTTGCTATATTTGGTCCTTCTTGTTCTGTTTTCTGGCTCCGTTTGTGGATTCCCACCACTACTTAGAAGCATATATCTCCAAGTTGACTTAGTTGCACTGATAAGAGGGTTTGCAACCTGTGTAACTTTAAAATCAAGCTCATACCATTATCTCATTAATACAAGTTACATTTAAGAATATTAAAAGACTCTACAATACTAAATTAACAAAATGACATGTTTGTATTCAGTCAATATTGTGACATTTTTTTTTCCTTCACCCAAATCAATTGAAAATCTTGTAAGGAAAAAAAGGGTTGGAAAAGCCCGGCATCAGGCTAAAGAGGCATACAAAAATGTTAAAATGGTTGAGACAATTGGTAAAAAAAATGATACATGTTTTAAAGAACGTGAGTTCAATTTTGTTGTCGATGTGAGGATCACGTTAGTGAGTCTCTATACATGCGAAATTAAAATCTGTCATTCTTAATTAAATGTGTCTAAGAAACATTAATTCGTAGGACTAATTTTTTTTTTATCGCTACACCCAAGCTCGGTTAGTTGATTGTTCATGTTTATGTTAACTAGTATAAATGAACACACATACCTTTTTTAAACAAAGCATAAATTGTATCGCACGACAGGTTCTTGTAATATGTTTTTTTTCTACTAGTATATTTTTATTTTTAAGCTATAGTTGTTCATGTTTCACAAGTTCACATTGTCTTTCGCTACTTTTATTTATTCATATATGACGTAAAATACTTCATGGTAACTAGAAAAAGGACACTTTGTTTTTTTCCCACAAGATAAATTTTAGAAAAGAAGGAAAGATACTTTGAATGAGAAAAGAAATGAGACAAACAGATTCATAAATTCCGGACGCACGCTTCTAATTCTAATTATTAAAATAAAATAAGAAGAAATCTCTTCATGATTTTGCACGCTCTAATAATAAATAGTAAGAATTTATTAAATTCACTATTTTTAGACCCCCCTTTTTTTTCTCCTTTGTGTACGAGGTTGATTTTCCACTAAAATTTTGTACTATTTTTGTCACGTTCTAGCCGATTTAATGGACTTAGGAACTACAATATGCGATATATAAGTGGCACGATTGTACTTTGGATACATAAATGAAATTTTTATTTTTAATGGTGTTGGAGTGGTCTGGGTAGACATGGGCTATAGGCCTATAGTAGCAGCATAACATGCTTGACAATGATAGTTTGGGACCTCATATAATCTAAATAGAGATTATTATTCCTAAAATGGAAAGGCATTTTCAAGTTTCAAGACCACACAAGTGCGAAGTGTGTGAAAGATTGAGCCGAAAGGCTTTCTAGATGAGGACTCTACACATCATGCTCACCTGGTTTGACAATTTCATTCTCAATGAATATGAAATTACTAAGTAACCTTTTAAATACATTTATAAGATTGACAATATCGATTAAACTTATCCTTATATTATGAGAAAAGTATTAAATTTATTTTTAAAATTATTAAAAGTTGATCAAATTAATTTTTTAACAGTGATTAATTTAATTTTTGTTAAAGACTGATTAATTGATTTTTGACAATCTTAAAAATAAATTTGATACTTATCATAAGTTGAACGATGTTGTCAATCTAAAGAATGAATTTAAATGTTTACTCTAAAACTATCATTAGATATATTAAAAGTGTGTGTGTATATATATGTACATGTATATGTATAAAAGTAAAATAAAGCGATAGCCTATGGTACTAGTTATTTAATTTAACTTATGTCGTCATACATAATTTAGCAATCCAATTCCCCGAAAAACCGCAAAAATTAACATGTGACTAAGGTGTATATTAAATTAATTAGCCTTCCACACATGCATGATGCCAAAAGAAAATAAAAGTAAAGAACCTCCAATATCATATGGATCGTTCAAATTTGAAAATTTTAGCAAATTTTTCTTAGTGAAGTTCTAATTAACATATCATGTGTATGCCCTTTGCGCCAAGCAGCTTTCGCAGGGCCCATATATATAATTAAGTCATGATATGTTCCTTTCGTAAAGAATAGATCTTCTTCTACTAATTAATCAGCTTTAACTCTAATCACAATATAGCTCCTAATCTCTATCCAAATGTCACTTTTTTTCTTTTCTCTTCTCAACTTGGGTTCATGCATGTATGTTGTTGCAGCCTCACTTACAAGGAACATTTGCTTCCCCGTTCACATTGCTTTTCACTTTTTAAGTGAACTTTAATTAATTACCCCAATTAATTGATTACTCCTTCCACTTATAAATAAGTATCTTTTTAAAAGAAGAAAAATTGTCTACAAATATCTATCATTTTAAAATTTTAATGTAATATTAATTATGTCTTAATTACTTGTGTTTATGTTTTTCAGAAAGAACTTAATGGAGAGAATTTAAGAAAAATAAAAGGATAATTTATTCAAGTTAATGCAAATTTTTTGTGTATTTTTATAACATTAATAATATTTTAATAAGGGGTGAAAAAATTTTGATAGACATTTATTTGTAGACGGATGAGTAACAATCAAATGAACTCTATTTACCAATGAGAGTTGGTCCTAATGGTAAGCAGTTTGATATCATTTAAGCAAGGTCTTGGATTCAAGACCTTATGTACGCATTTATTCTTGCTAGAAGACTCACCCATCACAGCCAAATGCGCGACCGGCCGGGTCGACCCAGATTAATCAGGGCGAAGCCTTGGAACCGGACGGGAAAAAAAAATGAACTCTATTTGTTCGTTAGATTGCATTCAGTTAACAAAAGGTAATTGATGCATAAATAGATGAATTAATTTTTGAATTTTTAATATTTATGTGCGTTAATAGTGTAAATTAACTTAGAAAAGAGTTTATATACACGTGGGATGAGAGCTAGATCAACAACACAGAGAATTACGGTAGAGAGATATAATATATAATTAGTAAAATTGTTTTCTCTTATCAACTTAAGCTTTTGGAAGAGATGATTCTTAAGAACTACATCTAACTAACTTCTAATAAGCTAGTTAATTAATTACAATTTGTTTATTATACCGTTAGGCAATAGAAATTCAAAAAAAATAAAAATTGCCAAATTATTGTGGATAGTTGTTACAAAGAATAGTTACTTAGCATGATTTGATAATTTTGCATAAAAATTAATCTAAAAAATAAATGTTATATATATATATAACATTTATTTAAGAAAGAATGAAAAATATATTCTAACTTTGTTGTTAGTTAAAAATCTAAGAAAAATAAAATAAAATAAACTAGTGCATTAAGGCAATTATGAATGGGTCAGTACCATGTAATTATTTAGTATATATATTAATATCTTTTACTTTCATATTTTAACCATTTGTGAGAATTTTATAACAAAGGGAAGATTTTGTGCTGGATAAAGACGGAAAATTTGAAACGAAGAGAATTTGTCTTTATTCTTTTCTTTTTGGAAAGTGATAAACAAGGGCAAGATTCATGATCAACTGAACAAGGTGTAATCCCAAACCCATACATATTCTCATTAATATTCCTAATTAACTAAAAAGCATCGCTGCAACACAAGAAGCCAAAAGCACATGACATGCAATTGGAAGCATGCTTCTTCAATGGTTAATAGATATATGCACTCGCGTGCCTCAGTGCACACTCGTGTACCTTAGCTTTCAATTATTATGACTACGAAACAGTTTCAATTTTTAGTACATGATGATCCATTAATATCTTATCATTATATTGCCTTTCACACAAATGATAATAAAGCGACACATGAGGCTCTTGCTCTACCCCATGGGATTCATCATGCAAAAACTATACTACAAACTGGATTATATTATATGGTACACACAAAGATTGCTTATTTCCAAGTTGTACTTAATTATGACATGATATATAGATCTAATTAACATATTGCGTATGAATTATGATCGATATCTCATGTTTTTGGCTTTGTCATTTCGTTCTTATTCTAATGGCCTATTTTATGGTTTAGATGTTTTTTCATAATCCATGTTGGTGGGGATTATTGGAATAAAGTGGCTTTAACAATATGGAGATGAAGATTGGTTGGTGGATGCTCCAAAAAAAGAACATCAGCTCTTGTACTTTGTAATGACTTTCCTATCTTTCTTTGGATTCCATTAATGGTTAATTTAAGAGGAATAAAATAAAACTAGAATATATATATATATATATATATATATGAATATCGCCTTAAATGAAAAAGAAAAAAAAATTGTATAAATTCATGATGAGAATAAATATAATCAAATATTTAGACTAACACATTACATAAGTAAGGAACAATCAATCAATCCTTTTATTTTATAATAAAGGCACGGATTTTAATTTTGTTGCTAATGTGAGCGCCACTTAATAAAATGATGGATGTTGAATATCTTCTAAAATTTTCTTGTTTTTATATTAATTTAAAAAAAAATAGGGTCCGGATTTGATTCTTTTATATATTTTCTTAACACTTGCACTCTTACCATACTTTAAAGAGCAGAGAAAAAGATTATTCCTTCCTTCTTTTATTTAATTTAAGGTGATCACTTGAGCACCTTTTGCTCAATGAAAACAACAATGACATAACCTACTTGAGAATCAAAATTGGATCCTTCGCAGGGTATGAGGGACCCATTCATTCATATCCATAATCACTTTTAAATTCACAGGTGCTCTCTTCGTACACATGCTTCTTTTTCAGACAATATTGACATACACACTATACAGTTTAATCATAATTTAAACATGAATAATTTTGTAAGAAATTCTAACAAAAGACACTAATAATCTAGTATGTTTTATTATTTTTCTTCATCAAATTATTTATAAGGGTATAAATTGAAAATCATGTCGAAATAAAACTCAACATTGTTTTGTAAAGCATATATTAAAACAAATGGAAACTCAATTTATATTTGTTAAATCATGATTTTAACGTTCCCCGTACCTATTGATTTAAAAGAAATACTCTTTTTTCCTCCTTAAAAAATCGAAGAATTTATCTTATTAAATTTTCTCTATGAAATTTTTAACAAGGGTTGTTTGTTTTAGGTCCATCATTATGAAGATTTGGTAGGTCGTTATATTCTTACTCGACTGTGATTTAATTAATGAAATGATACGTACTTATAAGAAAGGTTATTTTAAATTTCTCAACATGCAACCAAACAAATAATTGTGTTAGCCACACACTAATAAAATAAAATTGCATTAATTAGTAAAAAAAAAGGTTTGCAACACCTAACTAAAGCAATTAAATGCACTTTCTAGTCCTGGGTTTTCCCCCTTGTCCGCCGCCACTAATCTAGATCATTAATTTTACTTCTCAGTAATCACTACTAATAGTAATCTGCAAAGCTTAATACAGTTATCGGTAGATAAGTGAATTTTTTACCCATTTGGTTAGTGACTTGATTTTTGACGGTAAATATAAAAAAGACATTATTATAAAAGACATATTCATTTCAATAATTTTTAAGCTTTTTAAGAAAAATTAATCATTATTGACAATAGACATTTTTCAAAAATAAAAATAAAATAAAAGGCAATCAGTACTTGTTGTAATGTTCTTCATTCTAGTTCTTTTCGATTTTTTTCCGATGGTTTTCATTCATTAATCAAGACAACGCCATGAAAAATATTGAGCTCTAAATACCACGCAAAATTACCAGTGAGATACAATATACTCAGCAAGTACTAGAGGAGACTCTCTTTTCTTTCTTTTTCTTTTTCTTACTAAAAGTATCCACAGTTAAAAACAATGATTAATCTCTTTGAGAATTTAAATTCACTAAAGTGAATATATATTTGGTCATAAAACCTTCTTCATACACACTATAAAAAATTAATTTCCTAACCAAAATTCATCTCACTCTCAACCAATAGTGCTAGTTTGGATCCTTTTCTAATTCACAGCTTCTTGGAAATGGGCGGTATTTGGCACGAGTACACGTTTTTGGTCCCCATATGCATAAACCTAAGTTTTTTATAAATCACAAATCACGATGGATGGAGTATGATGAACCATGAACGCAAGTTTGTGTGATGGGGCCCATTTTCAGATCTAACACATTGAACCTGACCTCATTCTCTCATTTTCTAGCCACCAAACCTACATTAACGTACTAGTCCCATTCCTTCTTAATTTTTATATCTTTTTCGGTGCGTACGGTCCTATTTTGATCATTTGGATAATTTTTCTGTGGGAAAGGGAAAGAGGGAAAAAAAAAGGGCCATATTTATCCGTATCTTCTATTTACTTTTTCCTTTTAAAAAATAAAAAAATAATTCAACTTCTAATTCTTTTTCTTCACCTACATTTTTGTGGAGTAAAACTGCTATTTTACGTGTGAAAATATATAATTTAATGATCATGCATCTTTGATGTAATGCGGATTAATTGCTTAGGTCATGTCATATTAGAAATAAAATATTCACGTGCGATTAACTTAATTCAACTTGACTATAATAACCAAGTTTTTTACTCAATTTTTTTTTCAAAAAAAAAGACTATCCAGAAAATAACGATATATTCTGAATAAATAAATGCTTAAAAAAAAGCGTTTCATGACCCAAATTTAAGAAGCAAAGAAATACCATCGAAAAAAAGCTATTAAGATGCAAGTATTTATGACTCAAAATAAGTGTGATGTGTCAATATTCATCGTTGACTAGAAGGTGGTGACTCATGTTTGGGTGTTTTATGTTAGCTTGATACAATACATCTGCAAGGTTAAAATGATTATTAGTAGAGCAAATTTTAAAATACATCTATATAGTTTGTGTTTGGATTTTCGATATACATCTGTTTTTAGGATTTTTTTTTTTTTGTTAATTTTCAAAATTAAATTTCATTTCCAGCTACCTTAAGATTCAAATCGTATTGAAACTGTTTTCTCTCTGTTTCAAGTTTCAAACCAATCCTATATTCCCATATCTGATTTTCTTTAAGGAAATTAAATAGAAAGAAAGCTTAAGTAGGTTGGTGTAACAACTAGTTTGATTTTACTCCTACTTTAATTAGCAAGTATTAGTTATTCTCAACGGTGTTATGATTTAAAAGTGTGGTATTTTCTTGTTATTATTATTAATATACATTTATTTCTCATATAAAGAGTAAAAGACTACATTTTTCTTCTTGCAATTTTAATATTTGATTAAGCTTATTGAAAAGGCATGAAAACATATACATGATTGAGATCGATTCCAAACGCCTTGCCTAATTCATGCCCTCGTGACAAACATGAGTTTAATTCAATTCTCTTTCAATGAAAAGAATATTAACAAAAAGAAAGAGAAAACATATAAAATGAAGAGAAATTCTTATATAATTATAAAGTTTAGCGTGTGTTGATCTGAATTACATAATTATAAATAATATTTTATTTTTACTTAAAATTATTCATAACTCATAACTAAAATATTATGTGTAATATAATCTAAAACACATTTAATACAACACAACACTTCATCTAATTATTCAAGATTTCTCTAATATGAGACCATAGTAGTTATGGGGTCATGATGTGATGAAAACGAAACATTGGACTTGGGTGGGGCCATAGAAGACCATAGTGGCACACGTGTCAATCGGTGATGGTTAGCTGGCAGCTCCTAATGGTGCTGAAAGGTCATGGATTTAGAGAGATTGACTGACTTATGTAGTTATCAGTCTACATAGAAAAGAGAGAGATATATGTATATATATATATATAAAGAAAATAAAAATAAAAAAGAGTGAGTTGAGTGAGTGGCATTGGTTGTTATACCGAATGTTTTGCGTCCTTTCAAATTGGATGAAATTGTTTGGCTTCTGTCTCTCAAACAGCTTCTTGACTCAACAATTTTAGAAATGCTTCCACGGTTGCAAAAGATATATTAGTTTAAAACTTTTTTTTTTCCTTTTCCTCTCAAAAGAGGCAATTTTACGCGATCATAACAATGTTCAATTAACTACGTACAAATTAAAGTTATAGATGATAAAACCTAGCACGCACTAAAACAACGAGTGGAACATCGTAAAATTTGAATCTACTCATAATTTTTTCCCCTTTGTTTCAAGGTTAATTGATTGAATTGAATCTAAGCCTTTCTAATTATCTTCACAATAACCAAATCTTGATCACCTCGCACCTCGCCACAATATTATATTAATAAATCAACTTGAGGAATTTCTTTTTGTACCAATTTTAATAGTGCATAGACATGTTGGAAAATGTATCCTATCTATCTTCTTAAACATAGTCTTAATTAGTAAATGAATTAAAAAGTAATTAATATATTTAATATCTTAAAAACTTAAAACGTGATAAATTCTTTTGTACTAATTAAGATTAAGATGATGTTTTCAAATATGATTGTTTGAAGGATAAATCATTTTTGTTTTCATAACTACTCTCCCTCTATTCTCAAATAATTATATACTTGTCATTTTATATGGGTATTAAGAAAATGATTAAAAAGTCTTAAAGTTAGTAAAATTTAATAATAATTTACAAACTTATCCCTATTAATACTTCATCTATTACTCTATCTCTCTTTCACTACTCTCATTAAACAGGGTATACCAACTCTAAGGAAATCTAACTATAGATTAGCTGGTATAGTTAGGAATCTAACTAAGATTAGTCAGTTATGAGAAGCAAAGAGTTCTGCTAATAAGGTGCCATGTGGCCAAGAGCCATAGAGTGTATATAACACCGCACCTCAATATAATCTTTAAAAAAATAATAAATGTTAGCAAATATATTTGAGAACAGGGGAGCAGTAGTTACATCCATTGGGAGTTGGTATTAAATTAAGTGTTGGTTTGATTAACTAAATCGTATATGTGGTTAATTGTCAACTGGCAATTAATTAATTAATGGTTTTTAAGATCAAATTAGTGCTGGTCTTATCTTAGAATCCTTTTTGAAGGAGATATCTTAAGTGGAAAGCAGTCAATAGTCTATACTGAGTTTTTCAACTGTGTTTGGTTTGGTTTGATGGAATGCATTTTGTGCAATTTGAATGAAAAGTTACTAATAAAGGTGAGAATGGGTCAGAAAAGATGTTTGTTTTTATTATATATTGGAGAGAAATGGAACAATGACTTTATTAGATTTTTCAAGTAACACAGTAATTAATAATGAAATATTAATTTATAATATCTATGTAGAATTGAATTGTTTGAGTGAAGAATGATTATTTATTTACTATTTTATTTTATTTGTTTTCTAACCACTTTCATTTTAATTTTGGATTTAAAAAACCAAATTAGTTTAATACTAATTAGAACTTAAAAATAATATAATGACAATTGGACCCATATTGTGATAGACATAAGAGAAATAAGAGTTGAATCATTTAGTGTAATAATTTTTTTTAAGTAAAAAAATGAAGAGGTGCATACCCTTAAATTAATTAGTAGGATCATACACAATGCAATTTATCAATCTAAAATTACATGCCATACCTTTTCACTTTTTCATTTTTAAGAGACTTTACTTAAATAAACCAAATTCAAAAAATTTGACTCTTCTTAATTAAAATTTTTTGTTGACATAAGATCGATGCATAATGTTTATTTAACTTATTATTTAACATATGTAATTTTATTTATGAAGATTGATATATGTTTTTATTATGATTATCTCAATTTTATAAGGGGATATTTCAATTTTAGGTAGTAAGACTGAAAAGCAAAACTGTTAAAATATCGATTTAAATTTTAAAAATTGTATAATTTTAAAGAGGTTAATCGACTCTATTAATATTAATTAGATTGAGGGATCATATAATTTAAATTATGTACAATTTCAAGTTTTACATTTTTATTTTATTCATTCAATCTTACATAAAATTTTGATTTTAACCACCTTATTGTGAAATATTCCCTACTAACTTACATATTTAATTAAAATGTCACCTTATAAATTTTTAGAACGCAATATAGCATTAGACTCTATATGATCAGTACCTAACAATTTTTCATAAATAAAAGGTTGGTTGGCAAGGTTAGCTCATGTACCTCACTACAACCAAACCTAATGCCTCCTTTAAATGCAACATCCATTGCATGTAGTGCTAGTATCAAACAAACCACAAGAGTTCTAAGGTGCCTAAAAGGCTCATTAGCAAGCTAGGGACAATTTTTTCCTTGCTTACAGCATGCAAGGATTCAACTATATATCCAAAATTTCAAATAAACATAAAAGTTATGCTTCAAAGGACTCAAGCACTATTGTGAGAAATTGCAACAAATTAACCAAACAGCACCACATGGCTACCGACCCCGTAAATTCAAACAGCACCAAATTTCAATTTCAAAGCATTGAAAACGTATCTTTAAGTCAATTTTATGATATGCATATCTTCAAAATATATATATATATATATATATATATATATATATATTATCCAATCATCTTAAAATTTTGTGTACATTTATTTTACTTAAAAAGTGTTTTTCTCTTACTAAAAGCACAAACAAATGGGTGCAAGTTCATGAATCCTTAAAAGTTAAAACGGAAGGTGTATTTTTCCAGATCAAGAAACAAACCACCTTGCGTGATATACAGCAAATATCAAGCAGGCCATCATACATTGGAAAAAGATCAAGCAAATCCTAACTTTTCATTCATTTAGTTAACATAACAATACCATGTGAAATGCATACCATACCAGACTGAAAACTCCACAATTTATAACTTTAGCCAACTCTCACTTCAAAAAAAGATAATGACATATGACAGAAACTTTTACAACTATCACTTCAATAAAAAAATCAATGACAGATGCATTATTCAAAGAAAGAAATGATCATTGTTACTTGGATGGGCTCCTCAGATGAATGTGGAAGGGCCAAAGGTTGGACTAAAACAGCCAACTGCATTCCTGATGTTGCCAAAACATCAGCAGTGAAAGGAATCTGTTTTATTCAACAAAAAGAAAAAAAAGCAAATAGAAGGAAATCAATAGGAAGCGAGAGAAATCTCGATGTTTTCAGATTTAAAGTAACCCTCTAAAAATTAATGTAAGACTAAAATGTGACTTAGATAAAAGAAAATTTTAATATAGAAAGAGAAGAATGGAGAGCTAGATAATGAGGCATGTTCTCAAGCTGAAATAAATTAAATAAGACATACACACTACAACAACAACAACAACAAAAGCCAAAGCCAAAGCATAATAAAATACATCAAAAGAATAAAGCCCTCCAATACTGCAGCACTACCAACAAAAGTGACCTGTAACAACCTACAATATAGAAGCTGCAAAAATAATCCTATAAAACAAGCGAACAAATAATATAGGTGATAACTTTTCCTGGACAATCCTAGCATTTCTCATGGCCTAATTCAAAGGTAAAAATATATTACAGATTTTAAACATGACCTGATTGATTGTGCACCTCATGTAACGTGGACTGCAGTTCCCTGTATCTCTTACAATGTAATCACTTGTAGCAGGCTGGAACGGAAGAAAGAAAAACATTAGAACAACCGGGAGAGTGGATTTGTGTAATACACACACACACA
>QANU01006828.1:77643-108799 GCA_003254905.1 Nissolia schottii
TGTTGGAAATTAAACTTGCTTCTAGTAAGTTGGAGAACATTACAATTGCTTAATTGTTAAGGCTTTGAATGGTCAAAGCTTAACCATTAAGATTGACAACTATTACTAGCTAGTAGTCATGTTCAATTTGGCCACAACAATTTGAAGAGTCAAATTTAGTGGCTATAGCATTTATTAGCCAACTATGAAGTCCACATTTGCAACTCAAATTCAATTTGAGCACTTGCAAATCTATGGTCAAATTTCATTCAAATTTGAACACTTTAACTCTATGTTAAAGGAAAAGTTCTAATTGAAATTTACAACCTCATTTGATCTTCCTATGCCTATATAAAGGCATGAGGGGAGCTTTAGAATCTAAGAAAATAACTTGTGAAACAAAGCAAGTGTGTGAGGAAGAGAAAAGCTCCAGCGAGCTTGTGAGTGAAAGAACATTGTAGTGTTATTTTGAGTGTGTAATTGGCTACTAACAAAAGCCAAAGGTTTTAGTGTATTATTGTTTCTTTCAATAGAAATATTTTGTGAGATTAATCTTTTTCTTGAGTGTTCATATTTTCTTCTCATAGCAATCTAAGTTTCAACAAGGCAATTTCAATTTTAATTGCCAACACATACAGTAAAAATTTACACATAATAAAGGCCACATGAAAATTTCAAACTAATTAAATGGTCAATTCCTAGAATCAAAGTATTTTTTTAGTCAATATTGGACAACATTTCTCTTTTTAAGCGATCTTAACAATCCATACTCCACGTTTCCTTAGTATTTTAATCCTAATTCTCAATTCAATTTATTTTGAAACCAAATCTTGAAAAGAGCCAAAGTGGCTTCAACTTATGAAAGCAACTTCATATTACTCATTTAAAAGAGGATAGATGAGTGAAAAGGAAAGGAAATCCAAATCCACAAGTAATAGATGATTAATTTTCTGCTAATCTATGATTGTTTCGATGTTTACGTATCCTTCAAACAAAAATCTAAGATACTGAAAGCGGCATGTAATTATCCAATTTTCAAATCATAGTATACACGTTTAAATTTATATTGCAAAAGTTGGACTGAAAATAAAATCTTTTAATTAATAAATTATGCATATAAAAAATTAGCAGTAGAATTTTTTTTTAAAAAATTTATGTGAGCATTAGCTATAGCATTAGCACATATTATAATAGAACGTTTTCTCTAATTATTATGAGCGCGATTTTAAAAACCCGGTCATATATATAATTTTTATCTTCAATTTCCTATGCCATGTTTAAGATTGTTATTTATGATTAAAAAAAATGGTAATGAAAAACCATGAGATCAACCTTGAATTTTCTCTATGGCAATTTTTTAAAATTCCAGTCAGATTAGATTATTTAATTTGTCAAATCTTGGTCGAGTTGTCTCTCTAGTCTCTGATCATCTCGTTTGACTATAAATTTAATTAGCTGTACCAATGTAATTATTACGAAATAAAAAAAATTAATTTTTTAAAATATCACACTATATATAATATAATGAAGATTTATTCTTTTATTTGTCATAGTATTTATGTGTACTTCTTTGAAAAGAGAAAATTCTGAAGCACTGTAGTATAAAAAAAATATTTTAACAGTTAAAATTCGATTTATAAATTTTTGTGTAATATTTTAAAATTTAACCACCTTATATAAATCATATACACTTCATATATGATAGTTTATTTAATTATAATTAAGTATAATTAATATTTTGGGAGCACATAAAAATTATACGGATGGTGATAATCTCTCCACATGCCCAAAAGGCTGGTAGAGAAGATGGGCGGGATATGATCATATGAAGTAAACTAATGTTAGCGGGGTCCCACTCTTCATAGTTTACTTAATTATATGCTGGTAAATCATAATATTAATATCCAAAATTAAATAAATTAAAAAATTAACACATAATTAATTAATATGATAAGGGTTCCTTTCTCTTACGGAGTAATCTTGATATTTACTTAATATTACACTTTATCAATAATAAAAAGTCACCCTTTCATGATTTTTTTTATATATAAAAAGCATTATTCATATTTATTATATAAAATATTGTCTTAAATACACGAGATTTAAATATGATATTTTTTTGGTAAACGACTTACCTAGAATATATTCTTCATTAAAATTTTATTCAACAATAAATATATATAAACTAATATGTCAGTATAATGTTTGATATAAAATAAATATAACTAATACAATTAACTATTTTTTAAATGATGATTTATATATGGTCTATTCTTGGTACGCAGCACTGTTAATCGTCGTCTAATCACACGTGTAACGTTCATTCTCTGACTCAAGTCCACGTTGACATTTTCATTCATTCTTCTTTTCATAAGTTTGGGGGATTTTGCCTTGTCACTGTCGAATATGCCTAGCCTCTTTTTATTTATTTATTTTCCCTCATTTTCCTCATTTCCAATTACAAAAGTTCATATCCGGAGGCTAATTCTATTTTATAAGGGTGCATTAAAATTAATGTTAGTGGAAATAAAATTATAATCATTAGTTTTCATTTTGATATGAACAACTTATTACCTAAGTATGATGAATGCAATTACATCTTCGGAATGTAAATTCAGCAATGTAAAAAGAATCTCCCACGTTAATTGATGATGGTGGGAAGTGGCGATTGGTGACCTAGTCAACGATTTGACCTAATTTATAACATTTTTCAAAGTTAATAAACATATGACATGGGATGTAACCCCCACAAAAATTTTAAGTGCACATTAAACATTCGACCAAATTTGAAGAATTCAAATTCATCTTACAACCTTTTTTAATTAGGTTTCTTTTGGTGATGAGACAAAAAAAAAACATTATTCTTTTGAAATTTTGCAACTGCATAGCATAATATAGAGAGCCGTGCTTTGACCATATATATGAGATATGCATTCACTATTTTATAACTAACCCCATTAATTAAATAAATTCCAAAAATATATTTCAAACTATTATTCTCTTCCAATTTCTTTATAGATAATAGTTAAAATCTACCATATGAATAATGAAATTGCATTTAGACACTGTATCAATTTACACCTTCTAATGAGTGATTCCCAGCCTAATCCACAAGTGCTCATAGGTTATGCCATTTTAGATGTATTAATTAACTAATGAAGTAATTAACTAATCCATTATAATCACTAACTAGTGTAAATTGTACTTGTAAGTTGAAATTTCACATTGGACCCATTAAAGGTAATTATGGGCTAATCAAAATGCATATGGAGCCCAAAAATAAATTAACCCACTCAAAACTTGTCCCCAATGTCGGTAAAACCTAGCATGCACCCACACATTTCTTTTTTGGTGGTGCATCAATATATGCATACACAAACATGTGCATGTATAGACAAAAAAATATTTTGAATGCTTATTAATTGAATATTATAGTATTCAATTCAAATATGAACTCTTATATCTTTGGTTTCTTTCTCTCTCAAAAAAGTACACCGACAAGGCCCTACCAGGAGCTGCAAAAAAGACTGATAGATGCAAGGTGCTAGCTAGTTAGTTCCATTTTGCATCTCCTCTTTCCTTTTTCTTAGTTTCAGTCAAAATCTATTTAATTTTAGGTGTGTGAACACAAATACATACATACCAAAATCCTCAGAGGCGGCAACCGTATATATTTCTCCACTTTCATTTTTAGTTCATGTATTTTATATAATATATTTTTTTTGTATATTTTGGAAAAATCAAAAGAGAATTTGTTAACCTAGATTATTAAATTAATTCAGAAAATTGTGCATGGTTTTGAAGGAAGCTAAAGGGTCACTCACACAGGAGCAAAAAAAAAAGGGAGCACTATTTTAATGGGGGCTAAGCTAACTCCCACATGTTTGATTTGATTTCTTAGGTATACCCTTATTATATATAACAACCGAGTTTCATCCTCAATAACATCTCAAAGGGTATCCGAATCAGTAATCAAAATCAAAAATTTCTTAGCAGATCTTATATTGGTCATTTTCAGCTCAAAAAACAGAACAAACAAAAAAAATCAAAATATTTTTGTATGTTTACATGTGCTTGCTAACGGTGGCGCATCAAAGGGGGTCAGGTGAGTTCATCCGCTTCGGCGACGGCGGCGATGGTGGGCCACCGCAATCTATAGGATTCAACAACCAATTAGGTGAGGTGGCATTGATGCAGGGTTCTTCATCTTCTTCTTCAGGAACAGGGGAAAACAGGGGAAGGGAGTTCACAGAGATGGTTACGGCTCTGACTCATGTGGTTTCTTCTGGCTCTGGTGGAAACAGCGGCACCGAATGGTTCCCTGTGATGTCAGGTTTCGGACACGTGTCATCTTTGTCCGCTTTCACTTCTTCTTTATCATCTTCTTCTGCTGCTGCTGCTACTTCTGGTCCTGCGTTGGGCTCCTCTGGCTCCTCATCATGGGTTGGACAAAAGAGAGGGCGTGAAGAACAAGAGATGATCAGTGGCGCTTCTCAATCTCATTATCATCAATTGGTTCAACAACAAGGTGGCGGTGCTCCTCATAGGCTCTTCAGAAACATTGCTGACTTCAAGGTGCTTCCCCCTTCTCAAGGAGAGTCTTCATCAGGTGCAATTGCTTTCCTTTATTTTATTACTAACACAACTTCATAATCAAGCTATGAGAACTTTTTTTTTTATTTTATTTTTTGTACTTGATCATCTCATATAGACCATTTCACCCTCTTCAAGTTTTGTATTAAAGTGCAACAAATTATGTTTATCATTATTTGCATTGTTTTCAATTGTTTTTGACCTCCTTCTTTTTTTTTTTTGAAGACATACCAAATTGTTGGAAGAAAACGTTGCACCATTAACCACTACCAAGTATGAAGCCATGTTATATTCACTAATTTCTCTCCCATCTAGGTCATGGACCACCTTAATTTATGTTATGTTGCATGCTTATGTTATTACAAAGAACCAAATAAATTGCATGATGAACTGAATATACCATAATTAGCTATAGAACAATGCTGCAACTCCGTATAATCCCATTAAACCTTTTTTTGAGATTATTTGTCAGAATGATTGATGTAGTATTATGTATATTAAAAGTTCGGTTAATAAATATGTCAAAACTATTTTCGTTTCATCCGATTAATTTGAGTATATAGTATAACTCTTCTTGTACTACTATAATTATTTATTCTTTGCGTTTTTTTAAACTAGTGACAGAAGACGCTTCCGCCACCACGGTGGCCGCCACGCCGGCGACACCATCGAGCGAATCGGCCTCGCAAGAAGAAACCGGGGAGAGGAGGAGGAGGTACAGGGGAGTGAGGCAGAGGCCATGGGGAAAGTGGGCCGCCGAGATCCGCGATCCACACAAGGCGGCGAGAGTGTGGCTGGGAACATTCGACACGGCGGAAGCCGCCGCGAGAGCCTACGACGAAGCGGCATTGAAATTCAGGGGAAACAGAGCAAAGCTCAATTTTCCAGAGAATGTCAGAGCAGTGCCACCACCACAACCACAATTACCAATTCAACATAGTTTGCCGGCAATCTCCGACCCCTACGCCACCCAATTCCGCCACATTCCGTCTTCCGCCGCCACTGCCACCGTGCCGCAATCATTCATGATGCAGCAGCAGCCACAGCTTCAGGGGTCCCGTGATTCGATCAGAGACTATTTGGAATATTCTCAGCTTCTGCAGAGTTCTGGTGATTTTCATCAGCAACTACCTTCAAGTTTGTTGCAACAGTGGTACTATAATTCACAATTGGCGGCACTTCAATCATCATCTTCATCTTCATCATTGTTCTTATCATCGCCATCTTTGTCTTCTTCTTCTTCCTCTGCTGCATCGTTCTCTGTTTCACATGCTAGTCTTCAACCTTCCCCTGCTTCGTTTCCCCTGGTTTCTAGCCAGCAAATGGGGTATTTCCGGCCACCGGATAACCTCCCACACGGTGGTTCCGGCGGCGGATTACAGTTTCCGCCGTCAACTTGGTCAGATACTAGTGGCTACCCACCACCACCTGGTTGATGCATACAGAATATCATGTTTTCTTCATTTTCTTTTTCTTTCTTTTTTAATTATTAATTTAGTTTCCTTTATTCATACACTGTTTATTAAAAACAATACTTTGTATTTTAATTTTTCCTCTTCTTTTAAGAAAATGACCAGAAATTCCTTGAACAATTTCTTTTAAAGAAATTCTCGGATGTTCGCAGAGGAGAAAAAAAGTTGTGCTTTGATTATAATAGTTGAGATGTTAAGCTAACATTTAAATTCTCAAAAACAGAAATTCTTATTTTTGGCAAAAAAAAAAGAGAGGAGAATTTGTCCTCTTAAATCATTTAGTTTATCAATGTTGGCGTAATAAAAAAGTTATATTACGATTTTAAAAGAAAGATAAGTTTCACTTAATTTAAAATAATTTCTTTTTTAATAATAGGATTGAGAATATCTTAATAGTGCAAAAAAAATTAATATAACTTACATCAATGTATTTTATACATTGTTTTACTTTCTAGAAAGAAAGATTTTACTTTAGATGATGTTATCTATTAAATATTGATATATTATTTATAACAATCATTTTCTTACCTTAGAAGCCCATAAAAATATCTCTTCTTTTGTGTTTAGATGGCTATTTTTTCTTTTCTTACTATTATTGTAAAAAAATTGATGTATGAAAAAGAAAAGGTGGATATGATTAAGGGTGAGGGATGATAAAGAGTTGTAGGTAAGGACAAAGCAGCATTTAGGTGGTTGATTTATTCCCAATTCTCAATAGATTTGATGTTAACATTCTCACGTTTATCCGTAGAAAGATGTAGAAACCCATAGCTTTTATATGTACCCTGTCTGCTATCTACTCTACAGCCGCAGATTTTATCAAATTGTTTGTATACTTTCCATTTTTATTTTATTTTTTTAAATAATATTTTGTGGTGACTTAGTGATGATGATTATTCTTTATCTTTCGAGTTATATGGATATGTTGGTTTATTCCAATCTTACTGCGCAAGATTAATATATTTTAATACATTTTTGGATTAACTCATCTTAAACACTAAAAAAAAGTATGTATGTGTGTAATTATACTTTTTATATGCTCATTGTAATTGCTTAATAATATATACTTCAAATCTCAATTTTTTATTTCAAATGACATCATGTGTGTGTATAATTTTTCTGATTAAATTAAAGGTAAGCTTAATAGAATATAAAAAGTATGTGCATGTCATGTCATAGCACACCCTCCACTTGCATAGGCATGAAATTTCAACAGTTGGCTTAACTCCAAGCCCACCACCAATCTAGTGGGTAGTTAACCTCAAAAAATCGTATATACGCAATTTTATCCTTTAAGTAAATTTACAATAAAATTGATGAACTCATTAAAAAAATATATCTAATTAAATAAAGTTAATGTAATTTATTTTTATTGTAAATATGTTTAAAGGTAAAGTGATAAATTTGTATTGATTTAAATTATTTTTTTTATTAACATGTAGTATGTTTGATTTTTAAGTAAAAAATATTTTTTTTAAAATTTTTAAAGTGAGAAATTTTTATTTTTAACGATGGTCGGTGACTGAATACGAAACATGCATATGGTAGATTGGTAGGTTGTGGTAGTCATTGATTGTGCTTGTAACATGAGAGGGGATAGATGTGGATCAGTCAAATCAAATGGATCTTGTGTTTAAGAACATGAAGGACTTTAATGCGAGGTTAATAATAATCAACTTTGTCAAAAGATATCTTTGAATGGCAATGGGTCTTATATATATAAGATTTAAAGTTAGCTTACATATGTTTCAAGGCTTCTTTTCTAAATGACCAATTTTGAACCTACTTTCATTTAAACTATATATATAAGACTAAATACATGAAGTGATGAAGTTATGGCTTTTTGGCACTTAAGACAAGAAACTAGATTTTTCATACTCATGAGGTTTAACACATAATTAATCAATTTATGAAAATTGTTAAGTTTAATATTGGTAACTTTTTTAAATGTATTTAAGATTATGGTGTTGTCTATTATGCCTCGCACATTGTGCAAAGATAAAATAACGTTAGCGATGTACATTGCTCCAACCAGTTGCAACATGCAATGTTTCATCGCAGTCACATTGTCCGGTTTAATTACTCACAATATTGTTTTTTTTTTCTTCTATAAGACTTATGTTAAGTTTCTTTTATTTATCGCATCCAATTTTCCAATCAAATTAAGGCATATGTATAACTTTTTTAAAATAAGTAATTTAAAAATAAATAATATACACTTGTCTCAAAGAAAATATCTACATATCATGATTTAAATAGAAAATTGGTTGAAATTGATATATGAAGCTTGATCTAAGTTTTTTCATTTTTCCCTACCAAGATGTTTGTTCGCTTTGCGGAACTAGTCATCCTAGGCCCACTGAAATAGCACAAAAACAAGATTGAACGTTCGTATCAAATGATATGCTTCATCTCACTAGGTCAAACACAAACTGTCCAATTATGAACCTCTTCACTTCATCTTAATTTTTAAGATAAAAATCATTTGTTGTGTGTTCATTTTTAGTTTTTTCTCATTTAAAAAAATTGAACGCAGGAGCCTTAACAAAGACATGTCAATTAAGCAAATAATTCTTAACATTTACTTACAATATTGTTTGAGCACAAAAAAACGTGCAAAATAATTACACTAATTTTTTTTCCAACAATTTTTTTCGTTTTCGGTGAGCTTGTGGACAAATGAATGTGTCATTTCCTTTCTGTTCATATTGGGCATCATATGATGCATATGCCAAGCCCTAATTTTCTATTTAAAGTAACCTTGTTGAGCCTTGTATAGGGGTACATTGTTGACCCCACCCACCATTGAATTTATTATTATTATTCTATTATTACTATTATAATATCTTAATGTAAAATTAAACCTTGTTTATCATTTTAGACCTGCAATTTAAATAACTAGTAAAGGAGAGACATTGGCACCAACATCCATATTAAAATTGTCATTTCTTAAAATAAAACTTTGACTGTCGACAAGAACAAGGATTAGGTACAAAAACATCAACGCTTTTAAATATTCTTCGAACATGATATATATTTAGATATTATTTTTGTTTTTTATGTAGAAAATATCTCGCCCATAGTGTACTAGCAGGAATCACTTGGCCACCTCTACATAATAATTAATTGAGGATATATTAATTCAAGATAAAGAAAAAATGATGATTTTTTATTTTTAAAGATAGTTATATTTGAATCAAATATATTATATATTTTTTAATAAGAGTCGGCCACAATTCTTTTATGTCACTTGACCTATTGACTCTTAGAAAAAAGAGAAGTTTTGATTAAAAATAAAATGTAGAATTATTATGGAATAGATTTTCTAAAGTGAATTTTTAACATGATAAAGTTGTGCTTTTAACATTAATTATATAAAATATTAAGTTATCTTAAGCTAAATACAACTTACATTTGTGCACAGTATTGATGATTTCGCACTTCATAAAAGGACAAATAATTCCTCTTACTAATATCCAAATTCATGTTCTTAAAAACGACAATAAGAGAAACAGTGGTGCTGTAAACAAAATTTACATTCAATTTTGCTTTGTGCCCTTTTCTTCATATTTATTTATCTAATTCTTGATTGCGAAATCATGACACTAATAACAACGGGATTGCGTGTAATTAAGGTTCACGTAATCATATATTAGCGCCAAAAAAGTATCAAACATCACTTTCTCTTTTTATTTACCATTTTTCAATTTTGGCCATTTCTGATTAATTAATTAATCATTACTTTTACTTTTTGATTTGTCTTTCTTCATGTCTAACACTTTTTTTATTGTGTTTCTTGAAGTTGGTTCCACGTGTAAGTACACGTAACGTGGATCCATAGCGTGGACCCCATTTAATACTTGGCAATCGCAGAGCGTGACGTAATGAGTAGAGATCTAAATATTATAGTCAGATCAGAGTATACGTTACATTATTTATATTTTGATAAAGATGGAAAAATAGAAAAAAGAATTGTGGAGTTAGGAATCTCGAAAATAATAAACAAAGACGTGGCACGTGTACAGCGTAGAGACCAAAATGTCAATTTGACACGTGGGTATATGTTATATTTAACCATAAATGTGTTTTGTAACCAACGGGATTGATCTAAGTGATAAGCGGCTTGGTATCGCTTAAGTAAGGTCCCGAGTTCGAGACCTTGTGTACGCAGTTATCCCCGCTAAGAGACTCACCTGCCATAGCCAGGTACGCGACCCGGATCGACCCGGATTAGTCAAGGCTAAGCCTTGGATATCGGACAGGCAACCTAAAAAAAATAAATGTGTTTTGTATCATTGACAGACCAATAGAACTGAGATATAAAGATAAAGACATCTAAATCTTAATTTTGTGTTCCTTTTACATTGATTATAAATTTAATAAAATATAAATTTTCTATTTTTATTTGTCTATTCTTCTGTCATGTCTCTAACCAACTCAGTATGAGAGTTGAGAAGAGAAAAATAAATTTCAGATATTTTTTAAGAAATATTAAGTACTTGTTGTTTCATGATGGATTAGCTCTGCATGGATTATTGGCAATTACAAATGGAATTTACTTTATTATTGGCATTTTACAAAGATAAACAAATTTCAATAGTTCTTCATCCTAATTTGGGATAAATTATGCCAAACCTAAAAGTTACAGATTTTTTAATAGGATTCAATATTAAAATTTTTACACAAATGTAGTCATGTTATTATATTATTATTTATATGTTTATATAAATATATAATTATTGATAATATCAAATATTTTATACTAATATTAAATAATATTGACGAGTATGTAAATCAATTAGCACCGGCTTAAATGGGACCTTCTCACTTTTGAATTAGTTGGTTTGATTTGGCTTCGAATTTGGGAATGAAGCTAAATTGGTGACTGGTAGATTACCTACCATTTTGGGTAAGGAACAAGTGTGCAGTTTCTTCTTATAATTTTTTGGATCTCTCATTAATGTGAGCTCATTATGATCCTTGTGCAAGTTGATCACTCTTTGATAAATTGCTCCAATGAAGTTAAAGAAAATAAAATCATCAGAAATTAATGCTAGGAACAGTATGAGGATAAGAATGATTGAATGAATATGATGTGCTTCTCTTATCCGTTGATGTGCGACAATTGTTTAAATGTTATCGTTCAATGATATAATAATTTGAAAATGATGCTATTTGTTTGTCTTAAAGTGACCTTCCGGGTAACATATATATCACCTTGAGTGTATACATACAAAAAATATATCAGATTCAATCGTCACCATCCAGAAAGTTAACTTTAGTGAAAATTCCAAATTGCCCAATTTAATGATAATTGCACAATTTCCCACAATGGCTTATTACAAATGATAATATGAATATGTTGTATAATATGTGCTAAACACACGAGTTTATAAGATATATGGAATAGAACATTCTGTCAGTCAGTCACTAAATTTGCAATATTAATTAAATTTATCATCTAATAATTTAAAATCAATCAAATTCATATCTGTAATTAGCAAACGACAATCAAATTAATCTCTATAATAGACATATAAAAAGACTAACATAATTGATATTTACCAATTATATGGACAAATTTAATGAATTTAAAACTACAAAAACAAATTTGATTAATGCTGCGAACTTTTAAAATTGATTCAAAGGTTTATTCAAGAAATATGTCACAATAAAGTGGCATAGTTGATAACTTATACATGAATAAATGTGTAGCACCATTGTATTTGATCCAATTACCTAATATTAATTCTGATCATGATTAAGAACATGGCATCATTCACCAACTACTTTCTAATTTTAATTGAGCACGATTATATCAAATTAATAACATGGCTTCAGTTCTCATATAGACTTCATTATTTGAAGCCAATCCCCAACTAATTAATCATGTACAATTTTGTTTATAGCAACAAAATTCAGTTTCATAAACTCTTTTAATTCCACAAATGGTGTACAACTCAGATCAATTTGCACATCAATCTAGGCAAAATGATTACAATGAGAGGTTATAATTAAAGATTGGAATAAAACTAATAATTTCTCAACTAGGGGTGGAAGAACCCTGACCCTTGCTTTGATGCACAGCTTCAAGACATTCCTTGGCTCGATGAACTTTGGATTGGAGGTAAAAACTCCCATTCTTGGCATTGTTCTCAAACAAGGTGTCATATTTCTGCATGAAAGGAATATGTTGAAGCAACTTACTTAAACAAAAAATGCTAATAATTAAGACACAAATGATGTACTAACCTTCACAACCTCCTCCCAGGGAGTTTCCTCAGCCACGCCGAGAATTTGCCGAGCCTCTTGCTCCGACATGACTTTGCTACCACGGCGGATCGTATTTTGTATTGTCTCTTGCGCAACACCATTTTTCGAGGCATCTGGAACATAATGTTCAGAAAATTACAAGATTTAGAGTCGTTACATACATTTAGATAGAAAACTAAGGACCTAACTAAAATCACATGTACTAAAGTAGAGTAGTTATGCGTACTATCAAAGGATTCATAAAGATGAGGTGAAGTACAACCTAAATAAGATCAAGGAGAAGAAGGGCATCAGGGCCCTCATTGATGTATGGAGTGAATTAAGAAAGAACAATTAGCTTACTTTTCAATCAAATCCTACAAAACATAAAGTGCCTGATAAATGGAGGAAAAGCTACTTGGTACCTCTTTAGGAATAAGGGGGATATCCAAAATTAAATGTTACTAACCACAAAGGAATCAAGTTATTGAATCACACCATGAATAGAAACGACAGAACAGATGATAGGGAAAGAGATTTGGATATCAAAAATCAGTTCGTATACTGCCCAGAGATTGACTTCTAAGTTGATACATCAGCTCCAGGGATTTTGTAGTGTTATGACAACAGAAAGCAAGATCCTACAGTATTTATAATCTAAGGAGACTACTGCAAAACAAGGGTGAGAAGCATACATTCAAACAATCACAACCGCTATGAGACAATGACAAATGTTACATTTAGTTGTGTAAGTGAGGAGTTTCCGACACAAATGAGTTTTGCATCAGGGTTCAACACTAATCCCATACATTTTTTTAACTCATAATGGATGATGAACTTGCACGGTATCATTCAAGATTAAGTGCCTTGGTGCATGTTTTCTCTCTCAAAATAATTAAGCAGTTATTGGACATATTCAAGATCTAGTGCCACAATGCTTTTTTTTGCAGATAATTTAGTGCTAGTAGGAGAATCGACAAAAGAATTAAATGGGAGGTTAGAACTAAGAAGACATATTTTGGTAACAAAAGATAACAACAGACAAGAACGTTAAAGAAAGCAACGCACTCCAATCTCTTAACATATACGAGAAAGTGAGAGAGAGATCCCTCCAAAAAGAACATGAGCTTCACATCGTATGGAGGTCAAACGTCTATTCTTATCCCATAGGATTTTCCAAATGAGACATTGTCATTTTATCCAATCAAGTTGGAATGCCCTAGATTGGACTTGTCTCTTAAGGCGAGTAATACGAAGATCAGAACTACGGGCACATTGAATAGTTCAAGATAAAGAATTGGCCTATGATTCAGTAACAAAGGAGGCCTAATTTTCCAAGAAGTCTTGAACAAATTTTGAGCAGTAGGGTTATGAGTTGGGAATTGTAAATAGGATAATATCAGTCTAACAGCCACATCTATCTATCTGGCAACAAAAGAAACCAATAATGCTCAGTATAAAATGAAAGTTTTAACAGACACCTGAACTGAACGTTGGAGGATGTTTAAAAAAAAAAAGGTTCTGATGCACTAAACCCCAAACCACCAAGCTTGTAGGAAAAAAAAAATATCACAACCAATATTCTTCAGACACCAAATTAAACTATTAAAATAGTGTAGAAACAGAATATCTGAAATGGTATATATCCAAGGAAACAAACAATAATTAAGGTAAACACTAAGAAGGATCAAAGGAATTGAATGGTAAGTTGGCATGCAAATATGCTTTTCACACAAATCTATCCATGGTTTCAAATTTATAAGGCTTACTGGCAAGCGCTTGTCGATATGCCTGAACAACTGCTCTTGCCAAGATGCCCCCACCCATCACAATCAAGTTTGCAAGAATCTTCGCAGCCTGCATAAACAATTCAGTTAAAGTTAAGATCTTATAGATTAGATACAGGGAACAATCTAGAAAAATGAAACTTTCGAAAGACGATTAACACATAGAAGATTATAACCACTTCCAAGACCCACCCTCATCATCTATCAATGCTTTTCTGATTTCTCTTTCATCTTTTATCTTATTTTTGGCACATACATCACAAAGTTAGCACAATGCCCAGAAAAATATGCCACCCCAGCAAACTGAGCTAAGCCCAGTTGGCAATCACAACATGTTCAGGGCTATGATACAAACAAACAAAAGTTAAACTTTTGGCTTTTGGGTATCATAAGATTCATGTAACAGTCAATAAAAAATCTCCCAGAAACAACTTTTTCCCTTCAGAACCATTCTAGGTTTACCCAAACAATACAACAAACATCCAATTAAAACCTGCATACCCAATTCAAATTCTACAGCTATATATCTTATGAGGAAACATATACAATTCAAGAAGAAGAAAAAAGGGAAATTTTGCAATTTTCTTCATGCACAGAAGCTAAAACAACACGCAAAATATTTTCCTCATTCCTCCGTTTCCCTTGAAAATCCCACAACAAAATTAACAAAAACAAGGAAGAGGGAAGCATATGAACTTACCATAGCTTGAGAATCAACAAAACGAGCCCCAAAAGCTTAGATTTTTTCTTCTCAAGGAATGAGAATTTTTAGGGCTATGCGACCCCAAATCGAGCTAAGACAAAGTGAATTGGATTGTGGGTTTATCGAAGAAGAGATGAAGGATGATCTGCAACAACAAAAGCCTCGATTTTCACCCAAGAGAAGACAGGGAACGTGCAGAGAAGGAAAAGACGGCGACAATGGCGGATGCTAGGGTTCCAAATTGGGGGTTTGTAGAAACTAATCCCTTCCTACACAAGCCAGAAAACGATTTTTTAGAAAATTATAGAAATAGTGCAATTACTAATATATACATACACATTAATCCTAATTATTTTTCAGAACATTATTTTTTGATAATGCCAATTATTATTACTATTGATTTATAAATAAAAATATTATTATTATTGTTGTTGTTGTTATTATTTTTTAAAATCACTTATTTATTTCAGAATTAACACATATATTTAAATATTTAAACTGTATTATGAACTTAAAAGTTGTATTAGTTATTTAATATAAAATTATTATTATCAAACACTAACGATCACTTAACGTGCACTTCTTTTTTTTAATATGAAATTGCTCTAAAAAGTAAGATGAAATAGTTTATGTGAAATGTGGGCGAAAAAATAAAATATGATGGAATAACTGCAATTTACATGACAATAACAATTGAAAATTTTTGGGAGCCTCCTCCATTGAAGACCTTGTTTTTAGGTACATATTTTATTAAAGACCATAAAAACTAATTTAGATAGAGAAATTTTTTTTTGTTATTATAAAATTATATAAGTCATATTTAACACATTACTCTCATATTTAGAATAAATATAGAGATGTTTTATCTTAAGAATTGAGTGGGTCTGACTCAACTCTAAAACTTAATAATGAGACGATTATTTTATTATTATAATAATTATTTTTAAGACGGTTAACTTATTTCATATTAAAGTGGGATTCTATTTTTGAGATTTAATATGCAAACTTCTATTCGAATCAAACGGAGCATATTAAAAGGGTTATAATCAATTTGAGATTGAACATTTTTAGAGGCAAGAAACGTGATTCATAATTTAATTATTGATTCATAATTTAATTATCATATCAAATAGAAGAATGAATCAAGATTAGGGTCTACAACAATATGTAAACTTATGATTATAAAGATGAGATAATTAAAAAGGTTAGAATCACCGAAATTTGATGAGAAACACAGCTCAACTTTTATATTTGGAGGTTCTAAGCTTATGAATTAGAGCAAAATATTCTGTTTACTATAATTGTATACCTAAATGAACTTTAGCCAAATTTAGTAAAGAGTCCTGCTACACGTACACCAAAAAATATACACCATACATATACCCTATAAATTTGTAATGTTTGTGCACTCATGAGAATAAAGTTTGTGCATTAGCATTTTTGTTTATTAAAATATTTTTTTTTCTTTTTATGGTTCCATTAAATGACCAAAGCCAAAGTCAAGAAGGAATAACAAACAGTTAATTCTAAGAATCATTACCAAGACTCAACAATACTTGGTGAATATTGGTCGAGACTATGCATTTTTGTTATTTTATTTATATATATATATATATATATATATATATATATTTAAAAATTACCAATTAGAAAACACTAACTTTGTAATTTCACCTAGCGTGATGAAATAGAGAACAAGCAAATTGTACTAATCATTTCTAGTCTAAAGAATTTGAGTTTCAAATTCGTCATGTGACAAGTTGAGAATTCATTCTTTTCTTCCATACAAAGCCATTCACCACCAATGTTTATAACAATGATGTTTACATATTTTTTATTCCTTGATTTGATGAAGCAGCATAACTAATCATGATGATTGCATTTACAATCCCACAAAAAAAAAAAAAGATAAACAAATAAAAAAATTGACACCAGAAACCAGATACATTAACTTAATTTCTGTGTGTGTGTATATATATATTAAATTAGTCTCCCTCCACATTGCAGAGACCAATATTAATTATGTGACTAATAAGGTCCTCACAATTCCAAATTGATTCAATTTTATTCTGGGAGATTGTTGGTTGCTAGGAATGCAATCTTGCTAAGCAACAAAATGTCACTATTGAGAGTGGCAATTGAAGGATTGTTGATCTTCTCTGCAGCCAGGGCTCTTTGACATGTGGTGGGCCCATCACCAGCAACTTTTGCATCATAGTTTGCAGTTAATCCATCTTCCTTCAATTCACTCAATGAGCTTTGGAATGATCCAACAACACCATCATATAGTGTTGTTGCGCATTGCCTTATAGCTGCTGAAGGGCTTGAGCTCATAACTTCTTTAAGGTACTTTTGTCCTTCTGTTCCTTTCTTCAATGCCATCTTCAGGATTAGTTTCGAGAGCTCAACATAGTCATCGGCCGCCGCGATCTTCGGCTCTGCCTTGAGGATTTGGAGGCACCTTGCGCTGTCCTCGCCGGCCTCCTGGCACACCGATTCGTACAAGTTTGCGGCGTGAGAAATGAGGAGGGTCAAGGAAAGGGTGAACAGCAAGGATGAAAGTGTTGAGGTGTTCATTTTTGGTTATTTTTTGGAGACAATGAATTGTGAGTTCAAGGTCCCTTGGCTTGTGGAGAGGATTGGATTCTTAACTATCTATCTTGGGTTTTTTTTTATAGTCATAGGAAGTTATGTGTAATTTAGGCTATATAATGATTGGTTTAAGTGCATCTATATCAAGTCTTTGCTATTTTTGTTCATCAACTTAAATTTTTGTTTTTAGCATCCAAGTGTAGGGTAAGAGTAATATGGGGTGTTTATGTTTTTCAAATCAATTTAGGATCTCCAATCTCCACCATCCTTTATTAAGGAGTCATATTCACCACCCATTGATGATAGTCTCTGTAATTTCGTCAACAAATATGGGAGTGCCAAGATTGATTAAAATTGACAATTGATTTCGTTTATTAGTTGAATCATACGTTTCGAATTACATGCACCAAAAAACTCACTAAATAGTGTTTAATTTGATTAAATATAAGAATTAAATCTTAGAATCAAATTTAGCTTCAATTAAATCCCATCAAATCTTATACAGCTTTAAAACTAAGGCAATCAAACCAAAATCATTTCTTAATTATAATTGTTGGCACAACAGATAAATTATAACAAGAAAAATTAAATATGCTCAACTAAGGAGTTTGATTCAAATATGTTTACCTGTAATGATTTCACAGAACAAAATTAATATGTAGATTAAAAAAATCTTGCAAAACCTACAAAAATCAACTTACTCATTCACTTGACAATTTTCGTATTTTTTTTTCCTAAAAATCATTTTTGAGTGAAACTCTAAAGGTAGTTTGCGAAAATTTTCTATTAACTATAAAGTTTATTTTTAACGAAGTGAAAAGTGAAGGTCATGTGATACAAAAAATGCACTTTACTAAAAATCATTTTTGAACTAAAATCCAATGAGCCTACGAAAAATGTTTATTTTCAACAAAGTTTGTTTTTAACAAAAAAAAAGAAAAGACATGGATATAACCTATGAAAGATGATCATTAATCTAAGAAGTCATTTTTAGAATAAAAGAGAAGGTCATAGGAAATGAAAATAGCACTTATCCGAAAATTATTTTTGCTAGAAAATCTAAGGCTATATATAGCTTATGAAAAATACATATTTTCAATAAAGTTTGTTTTTAAAGAAAAGACATGGCTATAACTTGCAAAAGATGACCATGAATCTAAAAAGTTATTTTTAAATAAAAAGAGAATGTCATAGACTATAGAAATTTAACTTTACCAAAAATCATTTGAGTGAAAATCCAAAGTTATAGCTTTTGAAAAATACCTATTTTTTATAAAAATGACCATTAATCTAAGATGTCATTTTTAGTGAAAAAAAATGTCATAAACTACATAAATTGTACTTTACGAAAAATCATTTTTGAGAGAAAATCTAAAGCAGCTTAAGGGAAATGCCTATTAACGATAAAGTTTGTTTTTATAAAAAAGATAATGTTGTTGCCTATGAAATACCACCATTAATTTAAGACGTCATTTTCAGTGAAAAGTGAAGGCCATAGGTTACAAAAATTGCATTTCACTAAAAATAATTTTTCTATTTTTGACAATGTTTGTTTTTAACCAAAAAAATGTTTATAACCTATGAAAGATGATCATTAATCTAATTTGTTATTTTTAGTGTAAAAGATAACGACATAAGCTTACAAAAATTACATTTTACTGAAAATCATTTTTGAGTGAAAATCTAAGGATATAACTTTCAGAAAATGTCTATTTTCGATAAAGTTTGTTTTTAGTGAAGAAGTCAAATTATAGCCTATGAAAGATGATCATTAATCAAATAAGTCATTTTTAAAGAAAAAGAAAATGTCAAATGCTACGGAAATTTTACTTTACCAAAAATCATTTTTCAGTTTCAAATGCTAGGAAAATTTCACTTTATCAAAAATCATTTTTCAGTAAAAATTCAAGACTGTAGCCTACAAAAAATATATTTTAATGATAAAGTTTGTTTTTAATGAAAAATATATGGCTATAACTTATGAAAGATGACTATTAATCTAATATGTCATTTTTCCTATAAAAAAAAAGAGAGAAGGTAAGAGGCCACGAAAATTGCATTTTATGAAGAAAAAAAATCATTTTTTAGTAAAAATCCAAGGCTATAGCATATGGAAAATGCTTATTTCCAATAAAGTTTGTTTTTAATGAAAAAGACAATGATAGTCCTTATGAAAGATGACCACCAATATAAGAAGTCATTTTTAGTGAAAATGTGTAGGTCACATGATATGAAAAATACACTTTATCTAAAATCATTTTTGAGTTAAAAATCAAGGCTAGTCTACGGAAAATGCCTATTTACAACAAAGTTTGTTTTTAACAAAAAAAGACATGACTATAGACTATGAAAGATGGTCATTAATCTAAGATGTCATTTTTGGTAAAAAAAAAAAAAAGAGAGAAGGTCATAAGCTACATAATTGCATTTTATGAAAAATTATTTTTGAGTGAAAATCCAAGGCTATAACTTATGGAAAATGCTTATTTTCAATAAAGTTTGTTTTTAACAAAAATGACATGGCTATAGCATATGAAATATGATCATTAATCTAAGAAGTTTTTTTAGTGAAAAAGAGAAGATCATGGGTTACAGAAATTGCATTTCACAAAAAAATATTTTTGGGTGAAAATTGAAGGCTATATATATATAGTATACGGTAAATGACTATTTTCGATAAAGTTTGTTTTTAATGAAGAATACAAGATTATAGCCTATAAAATATTACCATGAATCTAATAAGTTATTTGTAGTAAAAAAAAGAAGATAATAGACTACGAAAATTGCATTTTACCGAAAATCATTTTTGAATAAAAATTTAATGCTATAACCTACGAAAAATATATATTTTCAACAAAGTTTGTTTTTAACAAAAAAGACACTGTTATATCCTATAAAAGATAGTCATTAATCTAAGTTGTTTAAGTTAAAATGAGAAGGTCATAGGCATCAGAAATTGCATTATATCAAAAATTGTTTTTGAGTGAAAATCGAAGGCTTATAGCCTTTGTAAAAATGTCTATTTTCGATATAGTTTATTATTAACGAAAAAGACATAGTTACAGCTTATAAAAAAAGAGAAGATCATAGACTACATAAATTGCATCTTACCAAAAATTATTTTTGAGTGAAAATTCAAGGCTTACAAAAAATGTCTACTTTCGATTAAAGTTTGTTTTAAACGAAGACGAGAGGATTATAGCTTATGAAAGATAGTAATTAATTCAAGAAGTCAATTTTAAATAAAAATAGAAGATCAAGTGCTACGAAAATTTCACTTTACCAAAAATCATTGTTCAAGGAAAATTCAAATTCATAACATATAAAAAATGCACATTAATGATAACGTTTACGTATAAAAAATAACCATTAATCGAAGAAATTATTTTTCGTAAAAAGAAAAAAAAAAGGAAAGGAAGGAAGTAAGAGATTCCAAAAATTGTAATTTACCAAAATTCATTTTTGAACTAAAATCCAAGGAGGTCGATTTGTCACGTCAATTTCATTTGTTTGAGAGCAATGGATTGCACATCCAATACAACATGAAAAATTGAAATCTTTTTATTAATAGACCATATCCAAAATTTTGCTTGACCACAAACGTGTTAAGATATCATTGGATCAATGGCATGGATAAAGGCATTTTAAACAGAAGAACCAGATTTT
The DNA here is from genome assembly GCA_003254905.1 of Nissolia schottii. NCBI lineage: Eukaryota > Viridiplantae > Streptophyta > Magnoliopsida > Fabales > Fabaceae > Nissolia > Nissolia schottii. The sequence goes on from QANU01006828.1 coordinate 98,688, forward strand.
ACAATGCCTAAAATCCACAGTATGCAGAGAAACTTTTCAGCATCACAACTGGTTATATACACAAAGAATAAAAGCCATGCAAAGACACTATTCCATAGTCTCCCAAACAATTACACACACTTCTATTCTTTCTAAAAGAGCTAAGATTACCACCCAAAAAAAACTAGTCTTTGTACTGAATGCCTCAACCAATTCAATTCTCATTCCTACTATAATGATAAGCTCTGATGAAGCAGAATTTCCTTTTCCACTTTTAACATCTAAGTAAACTCCACATCATCTATGTTTGATACTGTGCAAAATATAGGAAAGAAAGCGGCCCTGGCCCATCATTCGCACGCCTCGCTTGGAGCAGCATTTCTGCTTTCGGTGGCAGTCAAATTGGCAAGGACTTCCGGCGCAAAGTCCCAGCTTTCACTTCTTCCCCAACTCGAATGCCTTGCTTCAGATCGAATCGTTGGAGCTCGGTGATCTGAGCCCACAACTGAATCAACTTCAGCTGTATTATGGGGAGGTCCATTGCTCCCTCGGCTTCGAATGTCCTCATCAATTTCTTCAATGTTCCGGCGCTGTGATATTTTTAATAGGTCCTCGCCGATATCTAGATCATCTTCAACCTTGGGACGGCGATCTCCACCCAAATCTGGTTCAGGTTCCCGGGAAATGACCGGAGGGGTTGGTCTCTGTACCTCCTCAAGAACAAACGCCCGAAAATTGTTCCTAGTGGGCTTTACTTTTGTACAAAGTACTTCCAGAAAATTATTAAGACAACCTCGATCATGAACATTGACCCTGTTATCAGCTCGGTACCGGAAGTTTTCATAGGTGGTCTGCAAAACAAGGTATAATCACCTAGGTAATGAAGATATTCATGAAACACAAGAACTCTTGCTCAATCTACATAATATAAATCGGTATTATTATGCCATGTGGATTTCACAAAATATTGCCAATAAGAGTAAGCTAGACAGTGCACTTCAGGAAGCAAAGTGCACAATCAATGTTGGTGAGAAAATCAGCTGATTTGGTTATCACACATCATGTATGATTTGTCGCGTTGATGCTTATAGGTAGAGATGAATTTATTCTCACATCCGGTTTGCAGTCTAAAAGAGTTGTGTACTAATACTTTTTTCAAAAAAGTGGTTATCAAATTAATACCACAGAATAATTCTACTAATTATCTTTGTTCACAGTCCCAAGTTGTCTATTTCAGAAATATATGAGATATAGACCGACTGACCTGATTTGTGCCAATTAGGTACAAATGAAAGCCAGTCAGCCCACCAACAAACCATAGAGCGATGAAACAATATGCCATTAGTATAATAGATGCAGGAGATTCTTTCATTGCCTTCCAAACTGTCCCTTCATAATGATCCATCAGAACCTTGATGTAAAAAGCTGAGAAGGAAAACACATAGACACAGAGAATAGTTGCCGAAGATACAAACATAAAGAAGCAACGGTAGTTCCTCTGCACATTGGAAAATCCCAAAATAAAAAAACAAATAACAAGAAAATAAACAAAATAACAACTGAGAACATCAATATGAAGGAAACAGGTATCATAAAATTCATCATCATAGTGAATGTCAACTTTCATACCTGTCCAATGCATTGGCCCACCCAAGGACAATGGTGATCAAAACGCTCAACACAATTGTTGCAAATGGAGCAATGTGAGCAACGAGGAGGCCGATATAGCATGCAAGTGTCGCAATACTTCACCCTTACAGGGAGGCCATTGACCATTACTTCTTTTGTTCGGGGGAACTGAAGGCTCGGTGTTTGACGTCCCCCAATATCAACATTAGAGTCATAACGAAACTCTTCCTCTGGTGGGTGTGAATTCCTTGGAATGATGCCCGGATCACGCGAGGAAGTAAGAAAAAGAAGTATCAGCACCTACATGTATAAATGATGGTTTATATTACATCAAGCTCCACAAGATCAATAAAGAAGATTAAAGAAAATTGATATCTTGAAAAGGATTCCCCACAAGAATGTTGGTAAATGAAAGAAAATGCTATTGCCAAACTAGCTCACAAGTGAACTTGCAAATATTGGGGAAAATTTGCCAATAGATGGTATACATATTTTTCGCTATACCACTTAGTTGGGGTAAGATTTTGTGCATCTAACCCTCCCTATTAACCACAGTTGTGAAAGTCTTGGGCATTAAACACACTGCATTCCAGGTCACAGCATTGACTCATAAATATATACAGGAAGATGGATGGGATATATTATGGTTCCTCGCATCCACTGTGATGCTTGTCATTGGAAAACTTTAAAGATTATGGTTCCCCACATCCATTGTATAATACAAGGACCACAAGCATGGGATACATGTGATGTTCTCAGCAAATTGTTGTCACTTGTCAGCTTATGAGGTTAAAATGGATAAACGAATGGAGAACCAAGAGGAATCAATTTCAGTATAACCATTAGTAACCTATTTTAAATTAGAACTATCAGGCATTCAGCATAACACGTTTCAACTATACATACAGTTAAGTATAAAAATATCAAATGGCAAACAAAGAAAAAACTTAACAGAACTTACATAAATATTAAAGAGAACTGCGAGCACCAAAATAGCATATCCAGAAATATCTGAAGAAAATTCATGCCGAAGATGCCTTGCTACAAATATACAAAAAATGATTACTGGAACAATAATCAGTAACAAGGTGACAAGCAGTGACCTAGCGTCAGGCCCAAATATCAACCTTCCTCCACAACAGAATTTCTGCATAAGAAATAGGAGAAAAGTTTGAAGTGAAAATCATTGAAAACTAAAACTTCAGAAATTAGCCAAAAGCACGAACAAATTTAGCAAGATGCCACATCTTTTCAAGAGGATGGCATTGAACATTAGAAAGAAAGAAAAGATGCAAAATAATAGTATTTTCCATTTAAACATTCTTAAGAGGCAAGTTTTATTAATTTCTTTATAAAATAAATGTTATTAGAGAGAAAAATAAAGAAATCACAACCAGAGGAGGATAACAAATCCTACATCACATAGCTTCTCAAAAACCAACTGAGCCTAATCAGATAGGTTAGGCACATCATTAAACGCCGTGGCTGTACACGTAGAAGATCCCTGGTGCTCTAACCTATTAATGCACCCTAATACTTGTCCTACCTTTTTTCATCCTTTTGGAATTAATAAGTTTATTATAACATAAGCCTCTCACCATGCAAAGCATCACATGGATCCCTCAATGCTGCTCCAAGTGCAGCATCCGATGTTAAGCCAGTATAAACAAACCCACGCCATATCTCACTCAGTCAATAATCAATTCTCAAACTTAGAAAAGAATCAGAGAGGAGAAATTTCAACAAGAGAATACTCTTTTCAAGTGCAGGATCAGATAAAATATTTCCGACTTGAATTTCATCCTTAATCAAGATACATCACGAACATAGAATAGAAGCAAGCCAATGATTGTGACACTGAGTTCCTAACCATCTAACACAATTTAGGTTGCATATGAAAGTTATCACCAAAATTATGCACAGAAAACTGACTGCCAGCTCAAACTCGGGATACTTCTTATCTTGCTCATTTCCACAACCCAAAACTAAACATGTGCATTGCGTAACGTTTCATTACTCATTTTGTCTGTCTATGGGACAAACAGCTCACCAAATTGAGTGTAACGCTTCGAATTAACTAAGAGAACATGGCACTAACATATTGCCCTACACATCTTTCCCCTATAACAAGTATTACTTCATATCTTGCTCCATTCTGTAACCCAAAGCTAGACACGCACCTTGCACAACGCTTCATTACTCATTTTGCCTATCTATCTATGAGACATTACAGGTCACCAAATCAAGCATAACGCTTCGAATTAACCAAGTCGAGCATAACACTTCGAATTAACTATTGCTTCACGCATATTTCCCCCATAGCAAGACAAAACTACAAAGCTGAGTAGAAAACCAGCTGCAACCAATGAACTACTACCACCTCAAACTGAAAATCTTTCAGAAAACCTTACCACAACAGACAAACAGTTTCACAAGATTGCTCATTCACAAGCTCCACAGCTACCAAAGCTCAAAACCTCACTACTCCACCAGCTCACAACACAGACACACATACACACACTCATTTTCAGCTCTCAAGCATAAAAAACTCAAAACCCATCATCACTAATAACCCCTAAAAAACAAAAACAAAAGAAAAATTTCAAGCAAATCCTAGTTTCGACAACGAAAACAACAAATCCAGAGCATACCCAAATGGCATATGAAGCATAAAAAGCTAAAAGTTCACAAAGATAAAAAAGAAGAAGAGGAAGAAGATTACATTACTTCCTTTCCATGCTTCATAAACGCGCTTCTCAGCCATGAAGAAGAAGAAGAATAAAAAGAAGAAGAACAAGCTCCTCCTCACAACCAAAACATGCAACTTCTTCTTCTCATCTCTTCACCACTGAATCGAAGCTCTCGATTCAGCGATTTCAAGGGGGAGGAAAAAAAAACAAAATCTGGGTCTTTCGCCGCGGAGAAACGATGCGGCCCTCGCTCCGTTGAATGTGATGGAAATGGAAAATTAAAATAATAAAGAACTAATCTTTTTCTATCAGAGCGAGAGAGAAAGAGAAAGGAAAAAAAGGGTGAAATTCACAGATAGCGATTTCTATGTTTCCAAATTGCAAAGGTCGGGTTTTTTTTTCCTCTCTTCCTCTTATTTTAAAAAACGCTTTTTTATTTTTCTCAATGAAATGAAATGAAGAAAAAATTAAAAAGGAGAGAGAAAGAGTGTTGAAGAAAGGAGGAAAAAGGTGTGAGTGTTGACCTTTGAAACCCTCTCTTCTTCCCAGTTAAATTCTGAAAAAAAAAAGTGAAAAGAAAAACTATATATAATTAAAAATTATTATAAGAAGAATAAGGAGAAAGAAGAGGAGTTATTAATCACTTTTATGATTTTTAAGTTTTTTTCATTTTTGCTAATAGTTTTCCTTATTTATTGATTTATCATTATTACAGCCTCATTCATTGGGTGGACCCACTATTGAAGTGGCATCATCACAACGGTTATGATAGAGATAGTCCCTTCAATTTTTCTCCTCTCTCTATCATTCATTCAAATTTAGAACGGAAAAAATGTTGTTTTTATGACTATATTGGATTGTTGATAGTGACACTTTTTAGGTGTTGTTTATAAGTTGACTCGTAATCCTTCTCTTCACTCCATGTTTGATAACACATTTAGTTTTCAGCTAAAAATATTAAGAATTGATTATGAAAATTTAAAAATAAAAAAATTACTTTTTATTATTGTTAAAATTAATTTTAAAAGTTTTTATTTAAAAATTAAACATGTATTAAATAATATTTATAAGTATTTTTTAAAGTGATATAAATAATACAACTGAAAAATAAGTGAAATCAATAAATTATAGGCGAATAATAAGTAGTTTGATTTTTTACGAAGAAGATAACATAAATTCAATTTGCAAAATCTTTGCTAGTTAAAAATAATAACTTTTAATGCTATTTTTTAAAATTGTAAGAATAGTGTCTTTTAAAAATTTAATTATATAAAAAAAAAAGGAAAGGAAAAATAGAGTAGTGCCAACCTGCCTTAACATTTGACCTTTTACCATGACATGATGCTTTCACTAACGTTCATCCACCCCCACACTCCAAATATTAGTATTGTCATACTCCATATTGCTGCCTCTTTTGAATTTTCCACACAAATAGTGGATATTCCTTCCCCAACTTATCAATTAAAGCATTGCCAAAACCTAGGTATTCTCATACCTAACTCAGCTTTTATTTGATTAGGATGTGTTTAGAATCAAATAAAATTAAAAAAAATATATTTTAAATGATTGGAATTGATTTGATTCGAGATGAATTGATTTAAATTATAAATTAATTATCATGTATAAAATTAATTACATAAAATGGACATGAAATTGATTAAGAAATCAATTACCATATCTAAAATTCATTAAAATAAGAATTAATTTGATTTAGTTTGATTAATTTAGATTTTTACTCTTATTAAAATAAGAATTAAAAATATTATTTTTTGAACAAAAAATTATATTTTTTTAAAAAATAAAAATATTTAAAATATTTTTTGACTTTTTAAAAAAAATTTCCAAAAAAATCCAGATTTTTTTTAAAATTGAGAATATATTTTTTGAAAAAATATAATTTTTTAGAAAAAAATTGGAAATTTTTTAAATTATTTTTTTGAATTGAAAAAATATTCTTTAAATAAATATTTATAGAATAAAAGATAGGAGTAAAATAGTCCTTTATAATAATAAGATTTAATAAGTTTGATTTAACAAAGATGGTAGAATTTCTAATGTAAACAAACTGAATTCTTATGAATTAAAAAAAATAAATTAATTCTCTTCTCTTAAGATACTAAACATGAAAATTAATTTATAAGTAAATTATTTTTCATTTTTTGATTGATTCCAAACACGACTAAATGCAAATTGTGTCTTTCATGCTTGGCCTCAGATCATTTGAGAGGAAAGAGACACTTTCTTCCTTTTCCTTAAGCCACCAAAGCATATTCGCAAAATTGTGTTTTTTCCTTTATTAAGTTTTACGAGTAAACAGAATCTTCCTTGCTGATTTTTGCCTAAAGAATGTATTTTTCTCATAAAGGAAATTTAAATACGGTTGAATTCTATCTTTTTTGTTTACATCCCCTTGATGTATATCAACTAATATAGTATATGTACTAATGACATGTTTTGTTACTTTGACTTTCCTTTAAATTTCAATTTATATAATAATTTATGGTTTAGCACACATGCGTCTAATGGGTTGGGTCAAACATTTAACAACCCATGTTAACATTTTGGTATAGTTGTTACTCTTTTAATTGATTGCTTTTAGTTCCTCCTTTTTCTTATGACTATATATGTTTGGTTAATTGTTTTTGGACTTTTTCGTATAAAAAATTTATTTTTGGACTTTTACAATCTCATTATCATGAATATATTGTAGGTTCTAGGGTTTAGGGAGTCAAATTTATGTCCTTCGAGTTTAAGTAGAATTGTGAAAATGCATGTTTAATTTTTTTTCAAAAAACTATATTATGCGTCTCCATGGGCTTTTTCTATTGGGGTCAATGAAGAAAAGTTTAACAGCTGGCAAAGCCCAAATTTAACAAACAATTTCTTATCCTATAACCCATTTAAGCTTGGGCTTTACAAGGTGTCGCCCTAACCCATTTAAGAGCAAATAGGCCCAAAAAGTGTAACAACTTAATAACAAATTCTCTCAACCCCAAAACTATAGTACATTTGGGCTGAGCCCATCACTGGTTTCCAAACTCGATGTGTAACAAGGAGCCCAATTCAACCACTAAATAAGGAACCCAAGAAATTGGATTAAGCATGACCCAAAAAAAAAATTATTAAGAAAAAGAAAAATGAAAAAAAATTGAATGCTTTAATTGATTCATCAACTTTTCATCTGTGTCCGCATTAATTTAAAAAAAATACTCAATTGATTCCTGAACATTTTAAACATTACCCTCAATTTCAAACAGAATGACTAACAAAGGCAATGCTTAAAATATTCAAGGATTGATTGGGTTTATTTTTTGAAAAACTAACGTGTATACTAATAAAAAATTCAGGACCAATTAAGACATTACAAAAAATGATCCCATGAAAACGATGAGCTCATATTAAGCTGACAATAATTTAGGTGAGAGAGCACAATGGGATTTCATTACATTTAAGACAACAATAATTGAATAGTTGGATCCAAATTATATAATATTAATTTGCTTAAGGGTTTGATATGATGTTATATAATTTTTAATATTTGTCTATATTTATAGTACGTCATACAATTAAAATAAGAAAAAGGCTAATTTTAAATAATTTATTTAATTGACTTACACTTAAATAGTTTAAGTTAAATGATACTATACAAAAAAAGAAGACGGATATCTCCAAACAATGAATCGCCTTGACTGAATAATAAAACTTCCACCAGTTTCATGAGGATGAATAAAAATATAAAATAAATCAAGTATGAGACCATTTGATATCTTTTAATGAATATTGTGTTCTTGCACTTTCCAGGAAGTGTTAGGAGATAATTGTTACAAACTGGGCCTTGGAGGCCCACCCCTCGAGTCCAACACCCTCCGCGGATCCATACGACCCGCCTACAGTGACCCGATGCCTGATACGCAGCGAGAATCACTCTAGCGGTCATCGCCTGACTTCATGCCCGAGATGGTTCCCCCCAACGGAAATCACGCTGTGACCACCGACCACCCAGGTATGTAACTCGGGCAGCTCACCAGGTATTCTCAAGACTCAAGACTCACACTTTACCCTAGCACCCCGAACCTTTACTGACTTAAGCTTCAGAGTCCTTGCAGGTACCCCACCCCGGCTGACCACCATACTCCGCAGAGCTCCAGGATCCAATTTGTACCCCTCCAGTACATTGGCGTCGTCTGTGGGAAACCCTTTTCTTTTTTGGCTTGTCCCCAATTCTCCCTATTGGACCCTGAAGCCCCGCCATGCCTCCTAAGCTCACAAGAAGGACCTACCATGCCGTGACATCAAAGGACACCGGTGGATCAATATCCATCGGAACCCCATGCCCCTCCCAACCTACCATTACCACCACCCAAGCACAACGCTGCTCCTTCTCGTCCTGACCCAAACCCTAACTCTCCCCAACAAGACCAACCCAAAGATACCAACATCCCTCCACCTCCGGATCTCACCGAAGTCGTTCGAACCCAGGCAGAAAAATTGAACGCTTAGAAGTGGCGCTGTTAACACTGACTCAAGCAGAAGAAGAAAGGAAGAAGCAGGGGGATATCAAACTAGTCGTAAACAAAGCCACGAAAGACATGGAAGAAATGCGAAAGCAGGTTGTCCTGGAGGCTCAGGAAAGGGAGCGCCACATCGACGGTCTTAACGCGGTGAGGGCCACGACGTGGAAGATGAAGCACAAGGATCAGTGTACAAAGTACCCACGGAGACGTTTCACGAAAAAGTCCACGTAGGGACAAAGAAATCAAAAGGGAAGGACCACCACCCTTTCATTGACGAAATACTCAATGCACTACCCCTGCCTAGGTTCCGCCCGCCCACCGACATGGAACCCTACGACGGAACGACTGATCCGCCGCACCACCTAGACGCGTTTGGACACCGAATGATACTAGATGGCGCCTCAGACGCCATCCAATACAAATCATTCCGGGTGACATTAAGGAAAGGAGCACTAATCTGGTTCAATGTCCTTCCACCAAAATGTATCTACTGCTTTGATGGCCTGGCCGAGCGATTCTTGGCCAACTTCACCACCCGAAGAACAAAACCCAAGACGACCGTAAGCCTCTTGGGTGTCGCACAGGGAGGAGAAGAAATCCTCCACCAATACCTAGGCAGATTTTATGAAGAGTGCGCGCAAGTAGAAGACTTGCAGCCACAGGCTGTGCTAATAGGACTCACAAACAGCCTCAAGAAAGGCAGTCCGTTCGCGAAGAACCTTTCCAAGAGACCTCTGCGGAGCCTTATACAAATACAAGAACGAGCGAAAGAATACCTTTACCAAGAAGAAGGTATGCAAGCCCTAAAAATAGACCCTGTCCGCGAAGGAGGAGAAGTTCTGAGAAGGAAATTCAACCAGCCCTTACGGATTGATCGTCCACGGACCGATCGGACTCAGATAATCAAGGAAGGACGATATAGCAATTACACTCCCCTGACTATATCTCTCACTGAATTATACCGAGAGCTTCAACACAAGGATGGATTTCTAAGGCCTAAACCCATCCGACTAAGACCAGGTACGGACAATTCAATATTTTGCGCTTTTCATGATTCATATGGCCACATCACAAAAGACTGTGTAGATCTGAAAGGCAAAGTGGAGACATTGGTCCGCAGAGGAAAGTTGGAAAGATATGTCATCCAAGAGAGAAAAAGAAAAATGGAGACCAGGGAGCCGGAAAGAAGACCTTACTTCAGAGAATATCGCCGGAAAGAGAGTCACCCCGAGGACAGGCGGGACAGAGAATACAGAAGGACTGAAACAAACAGGGTGATCAGCACCATTGTTGGTGGCTT
>QANU01006828.1:114664-222580 GCA_003254905.1 Nissolia schottii
GCGAAATCATAATTGAGAATAAAACGATCAACGATAACTAAGGTTTTCCCACTGAGAACGCAGAGTTCTCACACCCGCTCCTTTATGATTCTAGGTACGCACAACAACGACATCAGCATGGTACGTGAGGAGGCAGACTTGCAGAAGTCGAACTTCGAAATAGGATAGTAGGGGCTCAACCAAAGATGTTACGATCAGCCCTTAGTTGGTAGAGTTCATATTTTACACTATGGTGGAAATGTACATGTATGTAATAAATATGATAATATCTATGTAAATGTTTGTGATATGTGTTATGGACCACTTGTCTGCATATTGTTTGATGTGGTAATGTTGGAATAGTTATCCGTTAAGTATAACGCTTTAACGTTTGCATTATAAATTCTATCTGACGCACGGCTCATATCTTATTCCATATGTATGTAAAGAAAAAGTTTCAAAACGGTCCGTATTTTCTAAGTAAGAATTTTTTCTAAAGCTAAAAGTAGGGGTTAGAAGCAACCCCAGCCAAAGAAGAAAACAACCTAGTGAGCATTGTTTACGACGTACGGGTAAACAGTTGGTTAGGTTGTTTCATGCGTCGCCAAAGACTATTGCGACACAAACGCTTAGTCATAATTCGCTTTCCATCATACCACGAATTTTAGCGACCTAACAAATTAAAGTAAATCTTTATTTATTTTTTTTAACGTTGATCAAGTTTATCATCATAAAATTATCATATAAGTCATTTAAATTATTTTAGGAGAAATTAATTTGATCAATATTAAAAATTAATTGGATTGACTTTTTCAATTTCAAAATACTAATATAATTATTTCATAAGATAGAATGATCATGAATGAATGTATTCAAATATAAACTTTTAAATGAGATGTTTCTTGAGAATTAGGTCAAATTTCAAAGCAAAAAAGAAGGCACACATTGAAGTCCATGCGTGCATGCAAACGTTAATAATTGGCACAAGATCTTATATGTGTCGTCCAGCTTAATAGAAACGTATGTATAAGAACAAATTTGACACTTCTCGTAATTTGACAAATGGTATGTACGTTAAATTTTACCTCTATCACGTGATTAAATTGCAGCTGATAAGTAACAGCCTCATAGACTCATTGGAGAAAAAGTCAGACTTATAGTTTGTTAACCATAGTTAGAGCTCGCTTCCTTCTTTGTATACAATAATGCTGTGATGTTGTATCTTGTAAACTCATTCTCTTGTAACGTGAGGTATTCACCGATTTGGTTGTCACTGTTTAACCATATCATATGACATACATATAATATACATAGTAATATTAAATGCATAAATTTTTATACACATATAAATTTTTTTACATACATGAACAAACATTTTTTACATAAGAAACTAAATTAGATCGGATTTGCGACACATTAAATAGCCAAAAATAATTGTCACATTCTCTCTCTTGCTTCTCATTCACACTCTAAGCACATTGATTCATCCGTTACCATGCACAAATATTTTAAAATAGATGCACAAACGTTTTAACAAATAGAAACAAACAATAAGATAAAAATTGAATAATTAAAAAAAAGTTGGTATTTACGTGCACAAAGTTTTTTACACATATGTACAAATTTTTGAACAATCAAAATTTTTTTTGACGAAAACAAATATGAAGAAGAAAATTTTTGTACTTATGTGCACAACTTTTTGAACAATAATGCCTAAATTTTTCTATATACATGCACAAACTTTTTAACAACTAAAAAAGAAGAAAAACTATGGAAACGAATACAAAAATGAAAATTCTAAGATTCATAACGTCTTGTGAAGAAGAAAAAAATGAAGAAAAAATTATATAAAATAGTATGTGTGATAAATAAAGAAAAATAAACTAAAAAAGCTGGACAAACGAAGAAAATAAAAATTTGTGATAAAATGAGAAAAAGAATGGGGGAGAAGAGAGAAAAAAAAAGAATAGGAGGAGAAGAAGAATTAGAGCTTGAAAGAGTGACGAAGAGGAGAGAGAAAATGTATTTAATGTGATACTAAAAAAAAGGATGATGACGATGATAATAAAACCTCAGTCATCATCCAGCAGCAAAATTTCTTGATCTATCCTATCACACAAACACAATCACCTAACTCTAACTCAACCGAATTGTAATCGCGAGAACCAAAACACGAGACAAATTCATGCTTAATTATTCCCTAATCCAAACATCCTACCATCAACAAATTAAAATTAGCTGAACATGATATCTAAACGCTCATTCTGCTGAGAAGGTGAGTACTAAAAGGAAAGAAAACAACATAATAAAAGGGGGAATAAAGCTAGCTATTGGGGAAGGTGCTTCAACCATCATGGTGAGGATGAACCTCCATGGGAGTGGCTCCTCTTCGTGTATTTGCTACACCCCGTGAGCTGGGAAGTCAGTGTGAGCCAATGAAATTTTGGCGGTGCCCAATTTGAGTAACAAGGTCAATTCAATCCACAAACTAGTGCTGGCCTAGGCTGTTGGGCTTTCTTTCTTTCTTTATTTGATTTCCATTGACCAGAAAAAAGGAAGTGGCCAACTAGCAAGAAGGCTATAGCATCATCAGCCAATACCATGTACACAAATTCACATCGTATTTATGTTCTTAAAAACCAAGGCTTGAGAAAGGTTAAAGAAATGAAGGGGGCAAAAAAGAATACTGCTCTATTATTGCTCCATTGATGTTCATATAAAATCATGATATGAATTTTGTATTTAAAAAAAAAAAAACCTTTTATTTACACAAATTCACTTTACAAAAGGATCTTACAAACTGACAGTTGTACAAAGGGTTTATTCTATAAGAAATTTGTAGTTGTTATAGGAATAAGAAAAATCTTTTACCCTATTTTATTTATTCATTGGCACATTACTCACTGATTTATGAAACAGCGAGTTCAACATAACTAAAGATTTTTCTTTTTCATTGTTTTTAGTATCAAATGATTGAAAATGATTTATAGCTCCTAAAAATTATATAAAAAGAATTTCATTGGACAATTAGTCATACCATTTAATTATAATAGCTATATGGTGACGATTTGGTAGATGTAATTTTAACATACCCCTAACATTATTGTAAAAGATAAAGTAAAAATTTATATCAATAAAGTGAGATTTTTATCTAATATTTGCTTTATTAATCTAATCTAAGAGTGTAAATTTGACAAAAACAAAGGAGTAAATCTCTCTTCTTCTTTTCTTTTTTCTAAGAGATACTTACACTCTCATTATTTCTTACTTTGTTCCATTTATTCTCTCATACGTAGGTTTGACAATTTTATCCACATATGCGGTTACTCGTGGGTAATGCTCGCAGCAGGGCGATTAAGGGGGGAAAAAAAATTCCCCATGGGTAATGGAGATGAGTTTTTGGGTTACTTTTCCATGTCTGTGGATATCTTATATAAATAATAATTAAATTACTCCTAATTATACAAATAAGACTTTTTTATATCCTCAATTAAAACTCTAAGAGTATATAAATAGTGATAAAAAATAATTTTAGTTACTCAAAAGGCTTTATATTAATAATGTAATTAACATCATAAAATTCTTATATATATATATATATATATATTTTAATTTCTGTTAGGTCTTGTTTAGTGCGCATGTAATGAATTTCACAATCATTTATAGTTAAAGTTTATATATTAAGATTTAATAATTTACTTTCTTATTATTTATATGTTAATATATTAAATTGATCAATTTTAAATTAGAAAAGAATTTTTTCTCATAAAAAAATCATTAAAAAAAACTTAACTAGTAATAAAGTATTGGATATCCATGAATGTTCATGGATATACCCATATATCTATAGAGAAAACTATAAATGAGTACTCATACGGATATGGGACAGGCACACGAGGTAATCCTCCGCTTTCACTCCGCATTGTCATTCCTACCCATACATTGGTACTAGGAGTTATTATTGTGAATCATATAAATCATAATGTTGAGATGTAAAGCATATAATAGAATAGAATATAAAAATAGAGTTTTTCCTCTAGATAAATTTTTCTCTTCTCTTCTACAATAAAATGCTCACTTTCATCCCACTTAAGGGGATTTTTGTCATGTTAACGCCATCACTATGCATGTATGTACTTTCAACAACAAACATTTTAATTGACCAATCACTTCAACCTTTTTATTATTATTATTATTATTATTATTATTATTATTATTATTATTATTATATTCACCTGCTTAATTTGTTTTTATTTGCAATAAGATGAGACTCTTATGCCTAGGCCTTATCTTAAGCATGTCATCTTATTCGGTGGAAAATCAAGACAACTTCACTAACGATTTACTAAATTTTGTTTGGAACCTTAATTAAACAAAATATAATAATATTTGAACTGGAATATAAATAAATAAATATATCAACTTGCTTTTTAAAAATTAAACCACTTTGAAAAATGAAATTGGAGGTGGGCAAGCTGTCCTTTAGAGTAGAGTCGCCCCAGACAATTGCATAAATTTACTCACAACTTCTCGTGATATTTGGTGGTCGGTCAAAAAAAAAAAACACTCAAGAATTAATAACTTATTCATATGAATTAATTTAGCCTTTCAATTTTCCAACGTTTTTTAAAAGATACCAAATAACCTGTAGGTTTTCTACTTCCAATATATAATTTTTCTGGATATTATAATTTTGTTCTCATTAATTTTACTATAAATTCGCAATTTTTTTTTATCAAAGACTTTCAATTTCATTCAAATTAAAGGCATAGAATATTTGTCGTCTACATTATTCTTCCAACAATCTGATATGTTTTTCCTCTTATATACTCCTATAATGTCTTTCTTTTCATTTAATGTTTCTAGTTTTTTTAATTTGAAAATATGTAATTAAATAATCATACATAGGTCACTATGTGACCTCTTATTTTTTATTTAATTTCTATCAAAACCTCCAAAAAGCATGTGACACTTTCTATATTATTTTAATGTAAACCAACTTGTAAGGCACGATCACAAAGGCTCCCCCTCCTTCTATAAATAATCAAGCTATTTGGTAAGCACAATTCGCTCTCATCAATCAAAAGATGGGTAGGGTTAGTGCCTTGATCTTCATTTCTTCCCTTGCTATCCTTATTGTCTCTGAGGCACAAGCCCAGCCCCCAGTAGCAAAGGGACTATCGTTTTCTTTCTTCTCAAAAACATGTCCAAAGCTTGAAAAGATTGTGAGAAACCATCTCATGAAGGTTCTAAAGCAGGACAATGGACAGGCTCCTGGTTTACTCCGAATCTTCTTCCATGATTGCTTTGTTCAGGTAAAAGTAGTATATTTAATTGAGTCTTGTTATTCGTATTCACTTTTTAGATTCATTTACTAACACATACCAAAAGTTGTTGGGTTCAAGGTACAATGAGTTGGTCAATAAGTCCAGCAGGAACATATGTGCTATTTAATTCCATTAATTTATTATCTCTTGTAAGGGTTGATAGGATTGATTAGCTTGGTATTCCCTAAAAAAAACCAATAGAATAAACATTCAAGGACGTGCTTTATATGAAAAGTATCATGAAAACTCATGTATAAAGTTTTGAGTTCCATTATTTAGACTCATTTTTAAGGACCTTAGGTTGTATATTAGAACAAGAAAAAAAAAATTTGTTGTGTCTTATAACTTGATAGCATAGCCGCTTCATTAAGAGTATAACGATGTTACAGAGAAATAATAATAACTCAGAAAGTAAAATGTGTGGATACTAATTAGAAGAAGAAAAAAAAAACCAACCACTCTCAAAGTGTCTCATTTTGGTATGATATATATCATTTCTCTAGCTAATACTTTCAACTCCTAGATTTGTTAAGCTACATATCAAACATGTATTGTATATATACACACACTAGTGTAGTGTTATATATAATCTCCAAGTTTTGATGCAGGGATGTGATGGATCGTTGTTGTTGGATGGTAACCCTAAAGGGGAAAGGGATCAAGTAGCAAATGGAGGGATGAGGACCGAGGCATTGCAGACCATTGATGATATTCGAGCTCTTGTCCATAAGGAGTGTGGGCCCATTGTCTCCTGTGCCGACATCACTGTCTTGGCTGCTCGTGATGCTGTTTTCCTTGTAAATTCTTCTATCTCTTATATTGCATATTACTTTTAACGTAAACACACATATTAAAAAAATTAATTAATTTATGTATGTATGTATGTATGCTTAAACAAAAATCAAATATTTAGATTAAATTATTTTAATAATAAAATAAAGTTAAAGTTGTTAAAAATTGTGATACAATTAATACAATAATAAAGAATTCATAAACCGAATATAAAAATGTACAAGTTGTCTTGGATAAAGGTGATGATGAATTTTATCAACGGACACCACTAATGCTAATATAAAAATGTACAAGTTTAGTTGTCATTTAAGTCATGTGAATACCGAATACCAATGCCGAAATAAAATACATGCTTATGGTTTAATTAGTAAGCACTAATTTTTTTTTCTTAGGTGTTATTATAATTTTTTGTTATCTACTTTTACAGAAAATTTATAATGTGATTATTTTTTTTTATACATGCACATAAACATTTAATTTAATTTAATTAAGATATAAAATCATTTATTTATTTTTATTAATTTTTGATATAATAACAAAGCGTGGTTGACACTTGTATTTGTAACAGTCTGGAGGACCCGAGTACGCAGTGCCACTAGGGAGAAGGGATGGCACAACATTTAACAATGAATTAACAAAAACGCTGCCATCACCATTCGCCAAGACCGATCAAACCATCAAATCTTTCACGGACAGAAAAGTGTTCGATGTCACCGACGTGGTGGCCTTCTCCGGTGCGCACACGTTCGGGCGTGCCCACTGTGGAACATTCTTTAGTAGGGTCTCTCCCACCGTTGATCCCACGATGGACAAGACCCTGGCCAATCAAATCAAGGCCACGTGTCCAAGCCAAGCCTCGGGCAACACCCTCAACTTGGACATAAGGACACCGACAGTGTTCGACAACAAGTACTACATCGACCTGATGAACCGGCAGGGCGTGTTTACCTCGGACCAGGACCTGATGAACGATCCGAGGACTAAGGATTTAGTCACTGCTTTCGCCAATGACCAGGACTTGTTCTTCCAGAAGTTTGTGAATGCTGTGGTGAAGTTGAGCCAGTTGGATGTGTTGACCGGGAAGCAAGGCGAGATTCGTGCCAAGTGCAATGTGGTCAACAAGAAATCATCTATCTTGACTTCCGTGGTTGAAGAGATGGAAGAGTTGGCTCAGTTCTGAATTAAATTTTAGCTTATGTAGTTAAGTGCTAGCTAGTTGCTGTGTGTGCTCTAAAATTTAGTTCCCTTGCTTTGATTTTCAGTTTTATGAGACGTTGCTATCTAGCTATAGGGACGTGGATGTTTTAACTTTGGCCCCTATCTAGTTTCTTGTTTTGGGGATTAATGACGACTGCTTGTAATAATAAGAACCTTTGAATGTGAATTTGAGTTTGCCATGCAGAGCACATATTAATCTTGCTTTGTGTTTCATACCCAATTTCTTTTACTTGTCTTCTCAGCTGTTTATAATTGTTCAACTTTTTTTTTATTTTAATTTTCACATCTTCTTACATCATAAGCCATTTAAGGATGAGAAATTCTTACCTTTTTTCTTTTTGAATTGAATTGGGCTAGCTAAACTCTAAAGGTCAGCTTATAAAGGATACTTAGATTTTACTTTTAAGGAATGTAAGATTTTAATTATAGAATTGGACATTTGTGAGTGAACCTATTAATGATCCTAGTATAGATTCTAGTACCATATTGTGAATTGAATTAGTCTAACTCAATTTTAAAAGATAGTTCAAGAAGTGAGTATTGTCTTAATATTTTAAAGACTATCTAAATTTTATATCTAAGTAATGTGAGACACAAATCCGTACATTATTTTTTATTCATAAAGAGTCTGTGGCCAATTCCGCCTCAAACTGGAAAATTTATTTTGTTTCTTTTTATTTAGTATTCAAAAATAAATTGGCAGCGGAATAAATTGCCTCTTTTATTATTATTTTATTGCATTTGAAGCAAAAAAAAATTCCGCAAATGATGTATTTTTTTTATATTTTTTTCTTAATATATTGTTTAGGGTGCAAATTTCCAATGCAAATTATTTCTTTGTTTAATTTTGCCGCAAACCGTGTTCTATACAAACTTTGCTGCAACTTTACGGCGAAATTGTACCTGCTGCAAATTTTCTACCGCATAACAACGTTTTTTTAGTAGTCTTCTAGAAAGTAAAAAAAAATTGTCATTAATTTTACTACAAATTCGCTTTTTTATCAAAGACATTCAATTTCATTCGAATTAAAGGCGTAGAATATTCGTCCTCTACATGATTCTTCCAACGTTTAATATCTTCTTCCTCTTGTAGTCTTATGCTCCCATAATGTTACTTTCATTTCATTTAATGTTTGTAATTTATTAATTTGAAGAAAAAAATTAAATAATCATACATTGGTTACCGTGCGACCTCATTTTCCTTTTCCTTCTAATTTGTCTTAAAACCTCCAAAACGAATGCATGTGACACTTTTACATTTTTCTATTATAAACCAACGTGTAGGGCACAATCACAAAGGCTCCCTTTCCTTCTATAAATAATCAAGCTATTTGGTCATCACAACTCGCTCTCATCAATCTAAAGATGGCTAGGGTTAGTGCCTTGATCTTCATTTCTTCCCTTGTTGTAGTTGCTTCCCACTTCCTTGTCCATGAGGTACAAGGCCAAGTGCCCCCAATAGTGAAGGGACTATCATTCGATTTCTTTTCCGAAACATGTCCCGAGCTTGAGAACATTGTGAGAAACCATGTCAAGAAGGTTCTCATGAAAGACAATGGCCAAGCTCCTGGCTTACTCCGTATCTTCTTCCATGACTGCTTTGTTCAGGTACACTCTTACACTAGACCCTAAACTATATATGGAAGATAATAAACGAATTGAACGAGGAGGTATGAGATGAAAATCTCATGTACAATTTTCTAAAGTGGCAGTAAGGGTGATTTATTTGTTAACTTTCTCACTATCACTCCAAAAAAAAAAAAAAAACTAAACTTTGCCTTCGATAAAGTGTCAGAATATACTTAACTTCTGAATCTGAAATCACTGCTTATATATGTGCCTGGTAATGGACATAGTTGATAATCCCTTTTGCTAAGATATATAACATCATATAGTTACTTTTATTTAATTGATTAAGTTTTTTTAAGAGAGATGATTATTAATATAGTATTAAAACTTTTATGCTTAATTAGTCTAAAGTTTGATTGTCCAAACCAAAACGTTAAAATATAATATCATTCGACTTCCTTCTCTACTTTTTCATGCATGCGTATATGTAGGGATGTGATGGGTCGTTGCTGTTGGACGGTACTCCGGGCGAAAGGGAACAAATAGCGAACGTAGGCATAAGGACGGAGGCATTGAAGACCATTGATGACATTCGAGCCATCATCCACAAGAAGTGTGGGCCCATTGTCTCCTGTGCTGACATCACTGTTTTGGCTGCCCGTGATGCTGTCGCCCTTGTATGTAATTTCATCACTGTTTCCTTATTTATATTTATATTTTTCTTGTTCTTAAAATGATTGTCCAACTTTTTTTTTTAAAAAAAAAAAAGGTTTATTGCCATAAATTTTTCATGTTATCATGAAATAAAATGCAGAGGACCATTGGGCTATTGACTTAATTAGAACAAATTAGATTTAACTACTCTAATACGAGAGGTTCGTTTTAGAGCAGTAAAGTACTTGATCTAAACTATTGATAAAAATTAAGAGTTTTAAGTTTCACAAGACATCAATATTAACTTGACAGTTGATTTTATGTTAACAATTACTATCATACATTTTTCCTCTAAAGTGAGGGAGTGACCCTCATTTAGAGGAGTTAAATCCTAGAAAGTAGTTTAATGCTAATCTATGGGCAAATAGAATAAAATAAAATAAATAATCAAAAGCATGATTGCACCAACACTTATCCTAAAAGCCTTAAGGAGATAAAATAATCTCGCATGTCCGTACATATTTAATTATATTTGGAGGATCTAAGTGAATTTGCATGGATTATTCCTGCTAATGCACAATTTATGTACATTTGTTTTCGATAAAGGTGATGACTTTTATTGATGGCCTCCGCTTTATTCATAAATTAAAGAGGCTGCTAGCGTTGTGAAGCATAAATAATACAACTAGAAATTTTATAAAATATGTACAACTAGAAATTTTATAAAATATGTACAAGTTGTCAATTAAGTTATATTTCCGAATTCCAATTGCAGAAGAAAAAAAGTGTTCATGGTCTGGCAAGCAGTATGTTTTTTTTGTAATTTACATTATTATAACTTTGTCACATCTTACTTCTAGAAAAATGTTATCTTTCTTTATTTTTTTCCATCTATTTTCTTTAAAAATTATTTGATAAACTTAACTTATTAACTTATAAATAAATTTATATACTTTTATAAATAATATTTGACATTTTTATTAAAACAGTCTGGAGGGCCAAATTGGGCCGTGCCACTAGGGAGAAGGGACGGCACAACCTTCAACATAGAAGGTACCAACAAACTCCCATCTCCATTCGCCAACGTGAGCACCACCATCAAATCCTTCACAGACCGAAAAGTGTTCGACGTCGCCGACGTGGTTGCATTCTCCGGTGCACACACCTTCGGGCGAGCCCACTGTGGAACATTCTTCAACAGGATCTCCCCCACCCTGGACCCCACAATGGACAAGACCTTAGCCAATCAACTCCGCGCCACGTGTCCGAGCAGAACTTCGGGCAACACTGCCAACTTGGACGTAAGGACACCGACGATCTTCGACAACAAGTACTACATTGATTTGATGAACCGACAGGGCGTGTTTACCTCGGACCAGGATTTGATGAATGATAAGAGGACCAAGGAATTGGTGAATGCTTTCGCCAACGACGAGATCGCGTTTTTCCGGCAATTTACGAATGCGATGTTTAAGTTGAGCCAACTGGATGTGTTGACCGGTAAGCAAGGTGAGATTCGTGCCAGGTGCAATCTGGTAAACAAGAAATCATCTGTGTTGGCTTCTGTGGTTGAAGACATGGACGAATTCACTCAGTTCTAAATTAAATTTGAGCTTATTTAGTTACTCATCTATCTCATATTAGTTGTTACTTTTAATTTTTTTAGTTATATTATTAATTTAATGTATCTGAATGCAAATTGTATTTAGATACATTAATTTAATGTATCTAAAAATTAAAAGTCACAGTTAAAATTAAATTGATAGAGTAATTAATTAATAGTGGAGTTTTATGCGTCTGTTTCTAAATTATTCCCCTTATTGCTTTAATTTTCCGTTTTATGAAATGTTTCTAGCTAGCTAAGGGATATGTGGATGTTTCTACCCTTGGTTCTCTTGTTTTCTTGTTTTGAGGAATAATAACGCCTGCTTGTAATAATAAGAACCTTCGAATGTTGTTAATTTTGAGTTTCCTATGCAGAGCACAAATATTAATTTTGTGTGTTTCCGTACCCAATTTCTTTTACTTGTCTTCTCAGCCGTTCACATTAATTGATCAACTTTTCTTAATCTTCTCCTTATCATCAGCTGCTCTAGGCATGTACCCAATAAATAAATAAATTTTATTTGACTAGATTTAAAAATATTTGGTAAGACACATCACAAAAATAATGAAACCAATTTTTATTATAAATATACTAAAAATGATGTGCCAAATTTATATTTAAGTAGTTTTTTTAATATAACAATATTCAATGGAAGAAAAAATCTATCCAAAGGTCCTTGTAGGACCTTAAAAAACAAAAAAGCAGTCAACAAGTCAATTTTCGATGGCCTTTGAGTAGTAATGATTTAACAGATTGAGTCCTTCGAGACTCGCTTTTATAAAATAATTATACGAGTTTTGTAAATAAATGTCTCACGTATTTCTTAAGAAAATAGGGAAAATTATATATCAAAAAAATATAAATGTGAAAATTTTGATCTATTAAAAATATTAAAATTTCGCCACATTCTAATTTTTTTCACTCGTTAGCATGGGTAGCTGTTAGAAAACCCTACTACTATTGTCTAAAATATGACTTAAAATTCTTCGAAGTGTGTGGTCACCACGTGAACCTCTAGTCATTTTGCTTTTACGAACTAATTATCGTATTATTATCCTTATTTTGGCACCTTGCTTTTGCGAATTGATTCCATACACATGTTGTTTAACGAACACGTGGTGTTTCATAATTTTGGCATAAGCCAACGGGATCTTTTTCTCTCAGTAGGTAGAAGTTGTTTCAAAAGATATTTGGCCACCACGTGATGTATAAATTTTATGAGTAATAAAGCATTTTGAAATATTTGACCATTAATTAATCACTCAAATTTTAACTTTTATACTTATCCAAATATAAAATCTAAACAATAGGAGTAGGTAAAAAGCTACTTATCTTGGGCTTCATAGCACTTGTTGTATATGATAAAACAGAATCAGCAGCAGCAAACATTAATTAGCATCCATTTATTTATACAAAAAGATTACATGACTATATATATAAAAAATATATTTGAATGAATAATATGTCAAAAATCATATTTTTTAAAAGTTTAAGCAGATAAGTAAAAATAACTTAATAGTTTAATTTGTGTGTGTCTTTACTCAATAACATTAATTTCTTAAAAAAATGTGAATTTAAATTTTGTGAAAATAAATTTTACAAAAGAATTACATAATTTTTGTATTTTAACAGCCAAATATAGCACTCCTATTTATATTTCATAAACTTAACTAATTTTTAATTATGCATAATTTAATTACATCTTGATCATAATAACTTAATGGATTGAATAATCTGAATCATGAACTAAAAAGTCTTATTGCTACAATCTCGATCCAATTTCAATTTTTAAAACATTGATATGTGTCCCCTCGCACGCCTGCCATGTGCAAAAGTGCAATCCACTTTGGTTTTTCCTTCATAATATGCAATTATGAGTGCAGGAGCAAAAGCATGGGTTATGTCCTAATTATAGGTTTTGTGTATTCTCCCTTTAGTGTTGGCTGATGGCCTAATTCGGATCTCAGTAGAAGTGAAGAATTTACAATTATTTCGTGTAACCCATTAGTACTATCAATCCATCTCAAAGCTTCCTCTTTCATACTATTATAATTATTAATTTGATCATTGATCTTGTACTAAATAGACGACTTTGAGGTATTTTGTCTAATTTTTCTCTGTCAGCAATGTAAGTTTAAATAAAGAAAAAGAAGTTTCATAGGGGAAAAAAAACAAATGATGTAATTTTGATGTATTAATGTCTTTCAATCCTATGATATTCTACGTACAACTTTCAAAATAATAGGTGTAAATTAAGAATCTAATAAACCCAATTAGAGCTCGAGAGCTGAGCAACTCAACAGAAAATGATGTTGAGCTGGATGGACTGTTGGAGGCACTTACGGAGGCAACTAGTGAAAAGGGGTAGGATCTAGTGTATAAGGGTGTATGATACACTAGATGGAGCTAAACTAAGACTATATAAGCTTGGTGGCCCTCACTTCTTGTATAGATTGCATAATTCATCAATAAAACAAACCAGAGCAAAAGTCATCAATCAGAATCAATTCTCAAACAAAAGTCATCAGAAATCATTACCATTGTACATGTACCTAACAACTTTCATGAATTTTCTATGGCAAACATATATACAGTTACCACCACTTCCTGCTTTTCCAGAAAACATGATGAGAGAAACTTTAATGTGTACGCTCACGAAGCTTCGTATTGAATAAGATTTGAATTTTTTATGTTAAAATATGTTTTTGATCATGCACAAAATGATATTTTAATCACCTTAAACCATAAACATTAAAGTTATCCCTTAATTAAAGTTGAAAATGTCATTCTTTGTATAGTTAATTAAAAGTATTTCATCCATGTAATATTAGATGACACTTTTCATTTAAAATTATGTCTAACATTAGTTGTCAGTGGATTAAGTTGATTAATTTACAGAAGTATTAATTGTTATTTTCTTAATTTTAGTCTAAATATTTAATATTTTCTCTAAGTAAGTGCAAAGTAATTAATTTTTTAATATATTTGTGTTAAAAGTGACATCTAATATTACACAGAAAAAATACTATATTCTATGACTATACAATAATTTTTGGGACAAGCCTGGGGGGCATAACCGCATAGCCGCCCCGTCCCTCTATAAATGATTTCCCTACTTAGTTGCTAATCACAAATCATTCTAGGGGAAAATCAAAATATGGCAAGGGCTTGTGCTACTAACTCTGCTTGTTTCTTCTCCTTGATCATCATTTCTTCCTTTGTATTTGCTTCCCACTTCCTTGTCTCTAAGGCACAAGCCCAGCAGCCCCCGGTAGTGGATGGACTATCATTTTCTTTCTTCTCAAAAACATGTCCAAAGCTTGAAACCATTGTGAGAAACCATCTCAAGAAGGTGTTCAAGAAGGACAACGGCCAAGCTCCTGGCTTACTCCGCATCTTCTTCCATGATTGCTTTGTTCAAGTAAGTTAGTGTGTCATGCTTTATATAGCACCAAAACAAAAAATACAAAAGGAACAAAGATTAAACAAAAGCTTAATTTTGACACTATTGACCAAGAAATTCAAATAGTATTTGTTGGATAAGGTAGCAGATATATGAAAAACTTCAACAAAAGTTATTTGTGAGAATTAAGTTGGTAGAATGATGTGTCCGTGATATTATTTCATTTCATCTTATTATGTCTATGATTTCTGTAAAAAAGACTCTGATAGAAATCTTCTTACTGAATAACGTTTGATGATCTCTAACTAGATATTCACAAAGTCAATAATTGGGAGAATGCTCTAGTTGGCCTATGAACTTTTTACTTGGTGTTTACCTTAGTCCCTCACCTAAAAAACACTCTCAATTAATTAGTCCCTCAACATTTTAAACGTTATTCTCGTTAGTCGTTCCGTCTAAAATGTTCAGGGACTAACGAAAGTAACGTTTAAAATGTTTAATGACCAATTAAAGGCGTTTACAAATTAAACTTTTTTTAGTTGACAGACTAATGTGGACATCGGTAAAAAGTTCAAGGACTAATTAAGGCAATTAGCCATGAATCAATTGTGCAAAAAATTAGTGGTGCTCATGACTATATAATATTTAATATTAATTAGTTATTAGCTATATATATCTATGATGATGAATATGTATGTGTAGGGATGTGATGGGTCGTTGCTGTTGGATGGTAATCCTGGTGAAAGGGAACAAAGAGCAAATGTAGGAATAAGGACAGAGGCATTGCAGACCATAGAAGAGATAAGGGGAATTGTACACAAGCAGTGTGGAAGGATTGTCTCTTGTGCTGATATCACTGTCTTGGCTGCTCGTGATGCTGTTTTCCTCGTACGTAAATCACCCTCCATCTCCTACTTATAATTTTCTTTTATTTCTCCCTCCGTTCTGCGTTTTCAAGGTTTGAAAAAAAAAAAACAAAAAATATAATAAGATTGAAATTTATACATTAAATTTGTCTCTAACTTTAAAGGGCCATGGACGAAGTTAAAGAAGAGAGTATTAATTTTAGGGACAAATTTTGTATATGGATGTTCACTTTGACAACAAATTTACTATTTTTGCAAAACTCGGATACAAAACTCACTCATGTTGCCAACTTTGTCACAAATTTAAAGATAGATTTACTCTTAGAGTTTTAAAGTTTTAACAATTCTAATGCTACATAACCAAAATATTGCCAAAATTTTTTAAAAAAATTCAAACAAGGTGGTTGACTATATAAATAGAGTAAAGGTCATTAATTGATTTAATTGTTAAAAATTATATCACATCATTTTGATAAAATTTCTAATAGTAAAATTCTGACAACATAATATTTTTCAATAATAAAATATATTGTTTATGTCCTTTTATTTAATAAATCTATATTTATACAAAGAGTTTTTTTTTATTTTAAACTGATTTATTTACTTAATACCATGTAAATAAAACTTATTACTTTCTTATTTTAAATTTTATATATATATATATATATATATATATATATATATATATTAGTTAAAAGTAGCTTTA
This sequence comes from Nissolia schottii, assembly GCA_003254905.1. NCBI lineage: Eukaryota > Viridiplantae > Streptophyta > Magnoliopsida > Fabales > Fabaceae > Nissolia > Nissolia schottii. Next base: position 130,785 of record QANU01006828.1, read on the forward strand.
TATCAATTATAACAGGCAAACACGCTCTTTAGAAAAATGCGGTTTGATACTTCGACTTTTGAGTAATGCTAGCTAATTATAATGTACATCTAGCTAGCAATTGAAAACATTTTATGCTTCAAAAAAAGTGTACTTTATGTCCAATTCTTCTGAAGGTGCTGTGTATTCTTTTCTTGTGAGATTTGTTTTATTATATTTATGAAGCGACACTTTTTTGCTATGCTTGTCCATCTATGGACAGGAAAATATGTGTAACGGAATTTAATTATTTATTCCAATTTTAAATAATTGTTAATATTTTATTTTGTGTGAAGACTAAAAAATGATTAAAATGTCTTGAAGTTATTAAAAAATTTATATAGTATTTCATAAAATTATTCTTATTAAGCTTTTTTATTTATTACACAATCTCTTTTTATTATTTTCATTACATAAGAATATAAAAAAATAATTAATATTATTTAAATTTAAAAATTAAATAGTTATTTTAAAAAAATACTAAAATAAAAAGGTAACTAATCATTAGAAAACAAAACAAAAGAATAAATTTTAAGATAATTTAAACTCTAAAAATTGAAGTTTCATGCTTACATTACATATGAATCTCAGTTGTCATTTCAGTTGAAAATTATTGGAGACAATCCATGATATGTACAATACTAATAATTATAGTAAGACAGCGTGACGACAACGTTCAAATCATGTCATCAACACGTTCAAATTAGGTTAAAAGATATACAAGGAAAAAAAGACTGAATTGAATACATTGTTACATTTGTTGTATTGCTCATTTTATAATTCAAGTGTTTGAGCATAATATGAATTCTTCCTCGTAATGATATAATATCGTGTGGCATATGTACTTTTGGCCACTAGTGGCATGCACTTAATTAAAGCACGAAAAAAGCAATAGATTTTTAAAAGCAAATTAGTAGACGGCATGTTTTACTGGCAAAGCTATTGTTTTTAACTTTTTTTTTTTTTTAAGTAGTCAATAATGAGTGTTGTTGGTAGGGTAGCTCATGGAACAATACTTTAAACATCACTTTGGTACTCTTATAGTGAAAAAATAATAATAGTAAAGGTTTGCCACTCAAACATTTTATGATAAACCATATATTATTATATGAGATATAAAATCACTTAACCATCTCTACTAATAACTTGAGTTGTTGGTACAAATAATTGTTGATATAACATCAAATTTTTTTATGGTTAAACAATTTAAAGTATTATATTTTCTTTTCCATTCTCCTAAATAAATAAATAAAATTAGTTTTTGGTTAATTATAAATGTATAAGTGAACTTATAAATTGTCCATACTTCTAAAATGAATTTCTTGCACAGAAAATGCGTTAGGACATAAAGTCATTTAATTAGCTTCGATCAACAAATTAAGCTTTTAAAATAAGTAATTTTTTAATATGTATCTTTGTATGACCTTGATTAAGATAAATTTTAAGATGCAATTATTTGACAGAATTTTAGGGTAACTAGACACAATTATAGATTTTACAGTAGACCCCACCCCACAATTACGTAAACGTAGTTCTCAAATTTGTCGTCAAACTAAGCACTAACCCTTTGGTTGTACACACAGTCAGGAGGCCCAGATTATGCCGTGCCACTAGGGAGAAGGGATGGGACAACATTTAATATAGAAGGAACCAACCAACTCCCATCACCATTCGCCAATGTCAGCACCACCGTCAAAACCTTCACGGACCGAAAGGTGTTCGATGTCGCCGACGTGGTGGCCTTCTCCGGTGCGCACACATTCGGGCGCGCCCATTGTGGAACATTCTTCAACAGGATCTCCCCCACCGTGGACCCCACAATGGACAAGACCTTAGCCAATCAGCTAAAGGCCACTTGTCCGAGTAGTACATCAAGCAACACTGCCAACCTAGACATAAGGACGCCGACAATTTTCGACAACAAGTACTACATTGACCTGATGAACCGGCAGGGCGTGTTTACCTCGGACCAGGACTTGATGAGCGATAAGACGACGAAAGGTTTGGTCAACGCTTTTGCGCTGAACCAGAGCTTGTTCTTTGAAAAGTTTGTGGGTGCGGTGGTGAAGTTGAGTCAACTGGATGTGTTGACCGGGAATGAGGGTGAGATTCGTGGGCAGTGCAATGTGGTTAATAGTAATATGAAGGAGAAATCTGTGTTGACCAATGTGGTGGAACGAGTGGTAGACTTGGTTGGTCAGTTCTAAAGTGAGGAATTAATAGTTGGCTCTTCTTGGTGTGTTTCTGCTATTTTCTTAGTTTGGTGTTTCAGTTTTATGAAATAATGGTTCTTAGGATCCTGGGGATATGTTCTAGTGTTTCTTATGCACCGGGTGAATTATGTAATAAAACAACTTGTGAGTATATTATTGCCTTTAGTTTTTTCTTTTTATCATGAAAAAGTTTAGATTGAATTTAACATTGGTCGTCCTATTATGTGAGTCAATATTGACATAGTGTTTTGTACCTTAATAATTATATTTACCACAGATTTCACAAAAATTATGTAATTTTTCATCCTAACATGAAGAGAAATGTTAAGTTAACAAACAAAATGCAAAAGTTTGTGTAAATAAAAAAATAAAAAAGGAAGAAAGATGTAAGGAAAGGGTTTTTTTTACTGTATGTGGCCGTGGAAAATAAAATTTTTCAAAATGTGGACAGTTCAAATTAATTACGGATGTATGGGATTTTGGGGCTAAAATCAGTCTAGGGGGTGCCGATTTCAGCCCCCGATTTTTATTTTTTTAAGAAAAGGGGCTGAAATCGGATGAACAGTGCCCGATTTCAACCCGGAGGCCGATTTCAGCCCCGTTTTTTTTTTTCATGCTGAAATCGGCCAAACGTGGTCCGATTTCATGCACCTCGCCCATACATCCGTAATTTTTTTATTCCGTCCATATATTCGGATTTACCCCATTAAAAACCATATATATGTAATTACCCCTAAGGAAAGAGAGAGTAAATCCAAATTATAGTAAATATTTAAAGTTTTATCTTCTATAATTATCTATACAAATTATTTCATTTTGTTTCTCAACGTAACATTTCTCTAACAGTCCTGCGCACTTCGGTCCAACGCATTAATACTGTGGGATCCAGTTTTTGTTTTCGAAAAATAATACTGGCTGGGCCACTTGGCCTATGATTCACCTGGGCCTTTCTTTCTAGTGTTAGTCTTGTATATGGTTACTTCATCCGTGGTTGATATTGACCAAAAAATAAAAAAATTATTCTTGATATATATATATATATATATAATCAAAGATTACTTCATGTATCCTTGTATAAATTAAATAATCATACAAGACAAAGAAAAGGATAAAACTAAAAATAAATTCTCAGTATATTTCGGACTAGGGCTGTCAAAATGAGCCCGGCCTGTTTATCCGGTTAAATGGACGGGCATTACATGCAAAAAATAGGCCCGCGAAAATTTGAAAAAAAAATTGGTCCGGCCCGTTTGGCCCGCGGGCTAGCCCGTTTACCCGTGAAATTTTTAAACAATTTTTTAAATATTTATTTTGAATTTTTTTGAATTTTTTTGATTTTAAAACTTTTTTTTTTTAAAAATAAACGGGCTGGCGGGCTGACCCGTTTAGGCCTGCTGACCGACCATAAACGAGCCAGATCATTAAAATAGACATATTTTTTGCCCGGCCCGTTTAGGCCCTTATCACTGTATATTCTTTTTAATTTATCGATTAACCCTATTCTTATTTGCCTTCTCCCTCCTGTATCTTATTATTTGTTTATATTCCTGTTTAATTCACCTTAACCCATAAAATATTACATCTCTTGGGATTCTCTTCTATAACAATAAAGTTAAAGCTGAAAAATTAACCAAAAAAATATTGCATTTTGATGTTTACTATCTAATAAATAGGGATATTTTCTGTTTTAAACAATCAATGAGCTAGGTTTATAGGAATATATTTTCAATCGAGAAAACATCCACGCATATTCTATGGACTAAAAAAAACATTTGACTAGTACTGAGGTAGTTTTAACATACACAGCTCACAGTATCAGTGAAACTAGCTATAAGCATGAGTGATATGGTAAGTAATTAATTATAAAAGCGAAAATGCACATGCCAAATCTTTAAATAAAAGATATTTGTCCAAAATATAACTAACCTTACATAAGTTTTTTGACACTTAAATATTGTTGGCCACCTTGACAACGATAATCGATAAATAACATAAGATGAATAGATGATATGCATTCTTTTAAATTATTTTATCATCACAAAAACCAGTGTGCTATTTAGATTGTTTAGCCCGTGAGGTGAGATATATTTTACAGCACCCCATTCTTCATAATATTTTAACTTGTTTTTATTTCTTTGAGGGGAGGGGCTATTGGGAGAGTTTAATTAGTTTCAAATTATTAACTACATCTGTTGACCCGAAGTTCCAATGGTCGATCTCAGTTATATTCATTGGTTTCAATATCTATCAATATCAATTAAATTTTGCCACACGCCATAAAATCTAAAGGTGTGTATATATATGTATATCTNTTATGGCAAGTATTGCTACATGCCACAAAACTATGACCGTTGTAGGATGACAATGGGGCAGTGCGAATTATCCATTACTTTTTGCATTGTACTTGTCTTACTTTATCCTAAATTTTCTTCTCTTTTCCTTAATGATCTTATTAATTGACAAGATTTTAAGAAAATTTCATACTTTTTATGTATAAACTAATTAAGAATCTAAATTGTATACATGTGTATAAATATTTTATATCTATGTGTGTGTATATATATATTTTGTATCTATGAGCATATATATTTTTATTGAACTCATTTTAAATTTATTATAAATATTCTACATGGTCTTGGAGCGGGTAATGGGATGGGTACCCTACCTTAGACTCAAAATAATACAAACAAATTTTCTTTAAATCAGCCATAAAACAGTTAACCGTAAAATTACTCGACTCTAATGGGGCGGGATAGGGCAGGACACGGTGAAGTGTCATTCTTAGACTCTTAATACAGAATACTATAGCGACGGTCTTCTCTCCTCCATTATTAATATTTGTTTACAGAAAATATATAGAACTTGCACACATGCTCAATAAATTCACACTAGTTATGGATAGGTGGATTTTTCCGAGGTGCTGTATAATCCATAGAGATCAGTTCTTGCAATTCTTCTGTGAATCCCTCCTCTTTAATCTCTGAACTAACAAATTTTTCATGACCAAAATTACTAGCACCACGAAATCCAAAGTGGTGTGTCCTCAAACTTCCTGCATATAATAAATGAAATTAAACAAAATTAAGTGAGAATTAAAATCCTTAATCCCACTAAAATTAGTGGCCACATAAAGAAATTAAAATTACAAGTCATGGATAAGTATAAGAAATGAAACAAGTGAAAAATTAATTATACCTCCAGTAATGAGAAATGATGAAAAGTAGCAATATATAGCTAAGGCTAGTGCTATAAGAATTAGAACCACTTTTCTTGATAGCACAAGCTTCATGTCTTTCACTTCTGGAAGGCTTCTCTCTAGAGACCCTGAAATTATGTAGTTATGTTTATCCTTTCGATATATGATTCACTACCATGATATCTTGGATTTATATGATACTATATAATAGGGAAACGCACAACGAACAAGTTAATTCTCAATTCATGAAATTAACAGTGTTTGTCCAAACGGCTGAAAAGTGGCCACGATAATATGCAACCAAAAAAATTGGTACGTATTTATAGGGTACATACAAGTAGAATCTTATAACACCTGTATAGTAAACATGGGAACTCTCGAAAACCACACAAATATATAGGAATTGAAATCTGTGTGTTTTTGGTTTTGTTTTATTCCAAATATAATTTTTCACTTGTTTTTATTTTCAGTAATCCTATGACCACTACACCTATTTCTCCTTTTTACCTCTTATTAAAAAAAATTAACACTAAAATTTATATATAAAAAAAACAAATAGCACGTACTAAAATAAATTAACACCACATTTTAAAAAAATTACAGATACAACAATAATTCAATACTTAACAAACACGAAGCAAACCTATATATAACCTAGGCTGGTTTAAAATAAAGATTCCAGCCCTTCTGTCTGAGTAGCATTAATGTTGTAACCAATATCCAGGTACAAACTCTACAAACCTATGTAAAACCTATTCCAATATCAACTTCTCAATCATGATGTACTGCAATTAATAATTGAAAGGAAAATATATTGAAATGGACAGAGCAAGAGGGTGAAATGTTGCTATTGGTAGAAACAAAGATGGGAGCTTGAATGAAATTGAAGGGAGACACAGTTACTAGCTAGAAGACATATCCATAAATGTAGGGTTTCCATACCTCGATGAATTCTGTGTCTCACTTTGCCTCTGGGCTATGCTAGCTTAATTATATATACATATAAAACTAGTTTCCATTTGTTTCACGAAATTCTAGATCCTAACAAATTGAACTAATAATGATCCAGTAATGATTTTTTCTCACTACTTTATGATCCTTTTCTTTAGAAATCAATAGTATGTGAAATTATAGCTTGATATGTTTCAACTTAATTATATTTAATATAATAATTTAAGAATTTAAGAAATGTTTTTTTTCCTTGATAGAGGTTCAAATTTCTTATAGAAGAAAAATATAAATTGGAATGGCTTGTATCTAATCATACAAAGGACAACAAGATCCATCAAAGTGAGAGAGATCTAATGAGAGGAGAAAAGACAATAACTAATTGGAGGAGCAGCTAGGATCAATGGACACGGAAAAGATATATTAGCTTTGTTTCTTTGTGAGAGTCAACTAACAAGTCTCTTCACATGGAAAGAGTTTTTTTTTTTTTTTAAATTATAATATGCATGTTTATTTTTAAAATACCATTATTTTAAAACATATTATTTAATGACACTTGCTGTGAACAATGTAACCTATGAGCCAACATAGAAAGGCCATGTTAGACTCGCCAAATTGGTTGGTGAGTTTAGTGTAAAATCGCCAAATTGTATGGCGAGTTTTTGGAAAAGATGCCAAATGACGTGACAAGTTACTAAATTGCCAAACAAGGATAGTTATGCACAAAATAGGTATAGTTTGGTAATAGGGCAAATCTAGTCCCTAGCATAATCTGTCGTTACTCTTGTTAGTCCCTCCATCCAAGTGTTTAGTGATAGATGGTGAAGTGACAATTAACAGACCATTTGTCCACAAAACGACGTCATTTTGCATAAAACAAAACAACATTAATTTGCTAAATCATCACCTCCTCCACAAGGAGACCAATTCACCTACCCACAACCACCCATCCTCCCTTTACCACCACCACCTTTCCCACAATCATCACCATCACCATCACCATCATCTCTTCCACTCCAACTCCTTCATCTATAGATCTACGGATCATCATTCACTCATCATCTGCAAATCCCTAAAACCCTCCCACTCCAATCTCTTGCATTTCCCCTCCATTACCACCCCTCTCTCGTGTCTTCCTTCGCCAGATCTATCTTCTTCCCACAAATCTTGTGATATTGTTGGTTTGTTAGTTTTGTCTTGCGTTTATGTTTTTGCATGTTCGATGGCCATTAATGGTAGTGGTGGCTTGTGGTTGATGATGAGATCGCGGTGGAGACTAACAAGGGAAACAACAAAAAATGTTATGGAACAAATAGGGCACCGAATGTTATATCCGGGAACAAATATGACACATAATTAAAGTCCAGAGACCAAACATGGCATTTTGTCAAAAAAAAAAAAAAAAGAATCAGTTCTACGATTTTTAGGGATTCTTTAGTTTTTGGGTCTGAGTTCTAAATCTAGAATGGTGACAATGAGTTGTAAGGGGTGACCTATGTGGTGGGGGTGGCCGTGAGGGGGGGAGTAGTTGTTAATAGTAGTGGTAAGTTTTGAAGGGATGATGTATTGATGATGGTGGTTGCAAGGTTGATGGAGATACTGGTTTACGGTTGCTCTGAGGGAGATGATGCTTTCTATGGTGGTCCTTGTGGAGGAGGCGATGATTCAGCAAAATGACATTGTTTTGTGGACAAATGGTTCGTTAACTGTCACCTCACTCTCTATCACTGAGGATATGGACAAAATGACTAATGAAGGCAACAACAAAAAATGTTGAGGATTAGATTGGTAGTTTTTTTTTTTATTAGAGACCAAATAACCCATCGAGTTAAATGTTAGAGACCTAATAGGATATACTCTGATAGTGTGTGTGTGTATATATTAAAAAACTGATATCTCAGTAATAAATTTTGTAAATGAGAGCATTATAATAATAAAAAAAAACTCCACATTCGAATACACAAGCTACACCATAACCCACCGCAACATTGAGGAGCTGCAGTGATCTTTAATTGCACGTCAATATCCTTTAGTACAATTTAATTGCCAAGTAACAATAATCACTACATATTTAAATTATTTTAGCAGCACCACTTACAAAACCAAAGCGCCCATGGCCTAATGGATAAGGCGCCTGACTTCTAATCAGGCGATTGTGGGTTCGAGTCCCACTGGGCGTGAGTTTTTGTCTTAATTATTTTTGCAATTTTCACCAAACTAAATGTTGATCTTTTTTCTTTCATGGACCGCATGAAAATAGTGTGTAAAAGCCCATCTTACGAAGACTGTAGGCTTACCTCTGTTAAACTTGGGCCCTTATGGAAAAGTATGAACTAACATAAAGATATATTATACATATAATATGCTAAAATGACATGTATACAATATTCTATAGAGCTCATTGCTTTGCAATGTTAATTATAAAACATGGCATATAGTATATTCATTATTTACCTATTGTTTTCAAATATAGCCCCATATATAATCATTGTAACAGCTTCAAAGAATTAATTGATGTAAAGATATGATTGCAGTATGCAAAGCAGGGGTTACTTTACTCCTTATGAACAGCATCTTGTCCCAAAGTCTTTATCTCCATTCTTGGCTAAAATGGGAAAAGTCCAGCTGAATTTAACATTAAATTATATAAACAATTGCACCTCATGGATCATAATAAGAATGAACATTCAATTGAAAAGTAAATGGAAATGTGGAATCATTGTTTTGATAAGCATGATGATATGTCATTATTTAAGGTTTTTATTCCAAAGTTCATGCTGAAGTGCCTAAGGTGTGACTCTCGTGTCATATGTAGCATTATGATGTCTCAACTTTTTCTTAATTAAACTAAGTATATCATCATGTTCAACCTCTTTATTGAGCACACAACCTGCTCTTGTCAAATGTAAAACCAGGTTACTATATAGTTGCATGGTTGCTTTATGCATGAAAAGAGAAAAAAAATTCACACTTCAAGGGAAGTGTTCTCATTGGCCTAACTTTAATTTATGGTGGACCATTATCTTTAGTATTATTAGTGTGATTTGATAGGGATTTCGTATCTCTGTCGAATATTAAATTAGTTGTGACAATATAAATTTCAACATGAAAGAAAGAAAGAGAAGATAGAATTGTTTAATATAATAAAAAATATAACAATTAATATTTTTTAAAATAAAAAAAAAAACTAAAAAGAGTTTTTAAAAAGACAAATTTTTGGTTAAAAGAAAATGTGGAACCATTACTTTTGTATGTACAATAAGTGGAGTTTCTTAAAATATAAATATAATGGGTAATTCTAAAAACTTAAATTTGTGTACCAAAAAGCAGTTATTTTGGGATATCTGCATTTGTGAACCTATACCTGTTCTTCTTGCTTACTTTTACTTCATATGAGAGCTATTAACTTTTGAGAATAGATTTTCATTTTTTCTCTTCAATTCTATGGAAACTTCTGACCGTAGATTGTAAAAGATGGTAGGAAAATTAATTTAATTTGCTCTGTAGAGAATAGCAACTCTACTAGTAGTAAGTTGTAACGTACTAAGTTATGGAGATAACCATTTGGGAACACTCTAGCATCTTCCTAGAAAGCGATTATTATTTTTTAAGACTAGTTAACAAGCTAATGGAGAATAAAAAAGGAAAGACAAATGGTGTGATGTTTTAGGTTGTACAAGAGATCCATTATGGTAATCAAGGGACAGCATGTTCCCTTAATTTGAGTATTCTCTCTGCAAATTGGAGTTTGTGGACTGCAAAGTGATAAGATGCTGCTCCCTCCTTAAAGAACTCAACAAGAGCAATGATCCAACAGAGGAAAGAGCTCACAATTTTCTTTAGATGCACTTATTTTTCTTTCTCCATTTTTTAAAACCTAATTAGATTATTTGGACTTATTAATTTTGAATATATGTGTAAATTTATTAATTATCTACTATTAAAATAAATTTTTAATAAGATTTACACCTTATTAAAATTTAATCTAATAATAAATAATTAATAAATTGATATAATATTTTATAATTAATGAGTATAAAATTTTCAACCAAGTGGAAGACTCATGAAGTTTGATGAGTGCATCTAACCAGACATCGACCCATTTAGAGAAGCTTGATTTTGGACTCTATAGCATAGGATAGGTATTACTAGATGTTATTATGCCAGTTGCAATGGTACTCTTTCTGCCGTACATGTGGGGTTCACATGTATATCACAACTCTTATTATGAGTCAGTTTTCTATCTTCAAATTTGGAATCACTGCCAATCTACATTTTAGTCGATGAGACTATTTCATCTAAGGTATTATATTAACATGTTTTCTCATGGGTCTCATGTAAATACTTTTTTCTATTAGATTGTTGTTGACAATTTTTAAAATTAAATTTATTAAATTTTTTATTTATTTTATATTTTATATAATTTTAACAAATTTTTTATTAATCAAATTATTAAAAGATCTAATTTATAAAATATTTAGAGATTTATGAACCATTTAAATTTATAATACATTTCTTTATAAATATTTTAAAAAATAGTAATTTATCATATTAAATCATATGACATATCAATATGTTGTCATATTATATTATAAAATAATAATAAAATTTAATAAATTTTATCAAATACGTGAGAAACTGTTTTATATTAAATTCTAATTGAAAACTACATGTGACAGTATATACTTTTATGATGTTGGATGTATATGAAAGTTTCAAAGGAAAAGTATTTGCGATGTTCATTAATCAAACATTTCATACGAAATACAAAGCCCAATTGGTTTTTTGTCCCAATTTTTCACTACTAACAATTATATGAATTTGGTCAACCATGATGAATACCTTATCATAATTTCTGCAATATAGCATCATAATGCAGAGAGATCAAGGTATATCTTTCACAATGGTTGCTCTGCATGAGAATCCAAGGCCCACAAAGGGGACATTGAGCCACCAACTTTGACATAAAAGTGGGAGGTGACCCTATTTTGCTGCCCATAAAAGAAATGGTTGGGGACACTAGTAAGTTCCCCATGACCAAACAACATTAATGTGCGTAAATTAAAAACTTGTAAATGGCAATTAGTTCAAAGCGAAGTCTTAGCAACCCCTGCACCAACCTGTGAATCCATGTTGTGTCATAGCACTAGTAGAAATTGGTGTCTCCAAAATTGGATTATCTCATTGTTACAGACTTGGCCTTGGAGGCCCACCCCTCGAGTCTGACACCCTCCGCAGATCCGTAAGACCCACCTACAGTGACCCGACACTTGTTACGCCGTGAGAATCACTCCACACGGTCACTGCCTTACTTCACACCCGAGATGGCTCCCCCAGCAGAAATCACGCTGTGACCACCGACCACCTAGGTATTTAACTTGGGTCAGCTCACCAGGTATTCTCAAGACTCAAGACTCACACTTTACCCTAGCATCTCGAACCTTTACTGACTTAAGCTTCGGAGTCTTTGCAGGTACCCGCCCCGGCCAACCACCATACTCTACAGAGCTCCAGGGTCCAATTTGTACTCCTCCGGGTAGGTACCCACCCCGGCCGACCACCATACTCTGCAGAGCTCCAGGATCCAATTTGTACCTCTCCGGTACACTCATGTAAAAATTTTACATGACTAATTCATATGTTGACTTTTATATTCATCAAGAAATTAAGGTCAAATATAAAACTTGCAACAACGAAACTTTGTCACTATACGAAATTGATTGCATGAATCAGATACAATATCATAATGTCTTGTCAAATATAAGACTTCCAAGAAAACATAACGAACGATCAGAAACTAATACATGACCAGGTCATGCAAATTTTTTTCATTTATCTCATGTGAAAATTTTACAAGACTTGTTCATATATTAATTTTTATCATTCATCAAGAAATTGAGGTTAAATATGAGACTTACAACAACAAAGTTTTGTTCACTATGTGGAATTGACTACATAGATTAAAGACAATATCATAGTGTCTTGTTAAATATAAAACTTATAAGATAACACATTCAACATTGATAACTAACACATGAAAAATAAGATTATGAAAATTTTTTACAAGAGAAGATCTATTCTCGATTTCTGATTTAGGACTTTCCCCCAGAAGTAGGCCCTACCTCCCCTATCACTACTACCAATGACCTTCATGATTCCCACAACCCAAAAGAGAAGCCATCCAACATCACACATGGATGCCACCACACTAAGATCATGATGTGGCCCTCTCCTCCTCTCTCTAAAAGCTCACAACATGCTTCTCCAACTTTTTGCTCATGTACTACAAATACTTAAGCTTTGTTTCATGCAAGTGAAAGACCAAAAGGAAAAGGGTTTGGTCATGGAGAAGAGCAAGTCATTCCCTGAATACTCATGCTCTTACTCTGAATTTGGTTTCAGAGAAAGATCAAACTCATATAACTTCAATGGGCCATGCCACAAGGGAAGTGGGTTTTGTGCAGCAAGTGAGGCAGAGCTTAAGAGGAAGAAGAGGATCAAGTCATATAATGTTTTTGCAGTGGAAAGGAAGCTTAAGACAAGTGTAAGGAACAGCTTCAAGTGGATCAAGAACAAGTTTGGCGAATGGTAATTAACATTACTCTCTATATATGGTGTGTGAAGGTATGAAAGTCGAAGAGGAAAAAAAAATGCTTTAATGTGTAAAGGAAAATGAAAAGAAAAATTTCTTTTTCTTGTATTCAGTTTGTGTAAGATATCTTATGCATATCAAAGGGGTGTAAGATATTTTCTGCAATCAAAATGTCATTAAGGGTAAGAAAGTGCAAACTAGCATGCTATGTATGCATATCAAACAAGCATGAGGTTAGTATGTTTCTAAAAATTGAGGTTAATATATACTAAACCCCTTTGCTTGTTAATTTGAAATTTAACTTTCAAACCTTTTCTTCCCTTTATCTTGTTCAAGATACATTATAAATTAAGATTCTCTCATGTAATGAGAGAATGAAATAGATTTTATAATAGTAGGTCTCTTTTATTTTTTATTTTTATCTTGATTGAACCAACGCCATTTAAATCCTATTACAAAGAATTTGACTAACCCGATTTGACTTAAGTTCCTCAAGGGAGTAGAGGTCTTCTAGCAAAGATTTTTTCCATTCCCAAAACTTGAACCCAAGACCTTTGGTTAAGAAGCCAATGCACCTACTATCTTGACTAACCCTACGTTAATATGTCTCTTTTATTTATGTTAATATATCAATATCTACTTTCGTGTTAATGAAAAACGAGAGAAGATCCTCGTCCGTATATTTGAGTCTGGTACAACAGAAAGCTTAGAACATTCATGATATAGGAAACTAACTTGAACTTCTTTCTAATATTAATAAATCATGACTATTAAATCTCATGTAACGGCTAAAATTGAGATTAAAACATAAAATGATGTGACTAGTTGAAATATTAACATGGTGTTTAAATACCATTTAATCTTGATTATTTATGGTTCAAATTTGTTGTTATAACTTAAAGACCTCCTCCAAATAAATTCATTTCTTTTGTTTATTTTAGGTGAGAAATTGAGGATCATCTAATGTTTAAATTAAACATAAAAAGTCATGTTAATATCTCCATTTTTCATTAACATACATTTTCATATTAATATAATTTTAATCATGTTAACCGAATATGAAAATGTAAATATAACTCTCCCATGTTCAAGACAGAAGCTTCGAATATCTTTTCATTCCTTTTAATTTTTAAACAAGTTTTAAAAAATCTGCAATCCAAAAACAGTATCTTAATTAGGTGCATCAATTTTGTACTCAATAGTCTATCACTTTGTGTAAACTCAATTACGACAAGAAAATTAATTACAACTGTCAGCAATAATCATCTTGTGTACACCCAAAATTAGGTGCATTAGATATTGTGTTAGGCACGTTTCCATGATACACATACTTCGGTGTACCCCACCCCACTATAAGAGAAAAATACTCAGCTAGTTTTTATGCGAATCTTCATTTCATGTGATGTTATCAATAAAAATAAAATACAATTGTTTGTGCATAAAAAAAAATAGAGACACCATGAACTTTTTTTTTTCTTTATAGATACAAGTCTATCTCTTCATTTTTATACATACTTATAATAAAGTTGATGAAACCCGAAAAAAAAAAAAAAACGCTTATATCTCAAATAAAGTTAGATAAACATTGTCTCTTTCTTTCTCTATTAGGTCCATAGAATATCTCATCAGATAATTTGGTAACAATTGCAAATCGCAAGTAGTGCTGTGAACAAGAGCATTCAATGAGAAATCCAGCACATATTCATGGCTTACATTATATTCATAACCTGCTTGAACTCTATGAGCAAATAACAAGCTTAATGAGGTTAATCTTTCTTACTTCCTATACATATAGTTAACAGTTAATCTAATCAGCTTACCAATGAAATCAAATGTTAACATAAATTTTAAAGCACAAGAAGAACAATATGTAAAAACTCAAACTCATTTCATATTAACCAATGAACCAAATTTCTTAGTTCTTTCATATGTTAGCAAATCAAGCCACAACCACAAGCAAGTTCAAGAGTCGGCTACTCATTGTAAGCCGCTTTCCAAATCGTATCAAATGTCACATCCAAAATTTCAAATATCATTCACTACCGAGCGAAGAGACAACATTCCGGCTTCGCCAGTACAACAAGATTAGCTGGCACGAAAAACTTGAAGAGAAAGACTTGTTTGCTATAAATGAAAATGAAATTGAAACTTGTTTCTCAACATTGTTTACACCAAGGGAAACAAGAAGCTATTGACAATATTTTATATACCAAAGTGTGTTCATTCCAAATCTACTATCCCAAAATTCGAGAGAAGGATCTTTACTTGATCAACAAAGTCTGATCCTGTTGCATACTCTGTTAGCATCCCAACAGCAAAACCAAACATTGCCCATCTGCAGAAACAAAACAAAAATTTTCCATATTAACAAGTCAAATACAGCAGAACTTGAATAAAAATGCAGATTCACAAGAGCTTAGGAGACCAATAAACACAAGTAGCCGAGACAATGCGTATTAGAATCTGAGCATCGAGCTAAATAGGCGAAGGCACATGAATGCTCTCAAGAGAATGTTAAGAAACCTTTAAAGAGAGATGTGCATATAAAGTTTCTTTCAAAAGGAATATGAGAAAGCTCAAGACAAGAAATTGAAGTCCCTCTAGAGCATCGTAGAGATTTTCAAAAGATTTGCTTGTAAAATGAGTACAAGAATCATATGTCAGCATCCCACAACCACAAAATTTTCAGCATCTGAATTTGCAAATGTTATTGCATTAGAAAAACCTCTCTTAGATAACTAAAACAATCTAATTATGAAACAAGGGTGAAGCTTTTGAAGAACAAGTGTGTTTCCTGAACCTTTATTAGTAGGCCTAATGTTTCATTCACTAACACAATTTAATCATGTCAAGATAGTTGGAAAAAATAATTCTTGCCTATGTATTTTCACAACTGATACAAACTTAAAGTTCACCCATAACTTTGATGAATAGAAATTATTCAACCAAATACGTGGTCCACAATTAACCAATTCTACCAACATAAACAAAATGTAATTAACAAACTCACACGGTTCTGATTTCTAACACCACCAACCAAAAAGCAATTGAATAGCAAAAAAGGCTTTACCTTCCATTGCTAATCTCATTTTTCCCAATGAAACCAAAAAAGGGGCCTTGATCTGCTTCTTCAAGCTTCTTCTGTTTGAAGTATTCCTGCAACTCCTTGGCCTTCTGCCTCTGAAACTCAAATGTAACAGCACTTTTGTCATCCACAACAACAGTTGCAGAAGCAGCTGGTTTCTGTTGTGGAGGCGCCGCCGAAGGGGATGGTGGTGGAGAAGGCTGAGTAGGAGCTGTTGGCTTCAAAGGTTCCCTCAATGGTGGGGCCACTGGTCTTCTCATAGGCCCTTCACCCTGAGAGTTCCTTATAGTGGTAACATTCTGAGACTTATAAGAAGAGAACCTTAGAGAATATGATGAAGTTGATGAAGAAGTGCAGCATGGTGAGGAGGAACACGTTGGGATTTTGATGCATGGGATTGAAG
This sequence comes from Nissolia schottii, assembly GCA_003254905.1. NCBI lineage: Eukaryota > Viridiplantae > Streptophyta > Magnoliopsida > Fabales > Fabaceae > Nissolia > Nissolia schottii. The sequence continues at coordinate 147,240 of QANU01006828.1, forward strand.
TCGCCACAGACATTTTTTGCTTTTCTTTTCCTTTGCAACTGTGACTGAGAATTTGGTTTATTTTTATTCTGCTTTAGCCACTTTCTTCAACTGGGTTTTTGCTTGGACTTTTGTGGTGTCTTATCAAAATCAGGAACTAGGTGTGTGGATAAGGTATGGCCAAGTCTCCACTTGAACTTGGTTCCAGTTAAGTTATGTTGTGAGTGCCTTAACCATTGGATTTTGGCTGCTTTTGATCAAGAACAAAAGTGTGATAATACACCAATTTTCTGTTTTTGTTTTGTTCTTGGTCAACGATAATGCGCCCATTTATTTGAAGATTTTAAAGTTAAAAGTTATTATGTTCACATCAATGACTAACTAATAATTTATCATTAAAATAAATAACCAAAGAAGCTTGGATGGCTCTAAAATAAGGCTGACCAATAGTAAACTTCATCAAGACAGGGAAAAGCACTCAATTACAAAATCTTACATTTGTATTATCCTTTTTTTTAGATAAAGCCAGAGCATAGAAATGGAATTAAGTTAATCCATATAAAAATAAGATCATAAAATACCAGAAAAATGATGAATCAAAAAGGAAAAGAATTCACACAGACAAAGATTATTATACACCAAATTGGAAATTGGATGAAAAGCAGAGGAACAAAATTGGAAGGCTGCAACAAACAATTACAGACACAAATGGCCGCTAAGGCAAGAGATGGTGCATAAATCTCCACTAGACCAAAAAAAATCTTTGCTCCCTTTGGCTTGAACTGAGTGATGGAATGAGTTAGCAATGAATGGCTTGATGCTTCATAATGGTTCCATGTCATTTTAGTGATCCAATTTACATAATAGCACAGGAACAAGTTTTGCTATTCCCATTATCAAATTCATCAATTGATCCATCAGCTTCACTGCAGTGGAATGACAATTCCCATCTCAGAATCAACCACAAATAGAACAAAACAAGAAAAATATAAACATAAAAACAAATATCTTTTTGTAGGAACATGCAAATAAATATGAGGCTTCAGTTTCAATTCCTTTCTGAAACATTATTGATGGACTCAGTAAGAGTTAAAAAATTCCAGGAAATTGCGATTATATGTCAATTATCATGGAAATAAGGAAGCAGATAATTTCCAAAGAAAGACACAGCTTCCTTAACCAGCCCTACACTGCCTTTGACCTTGCATTGCATCTAAGGGAAAATCATATCAATGATTAATGAGAAACCTTTATTCATCAAGATGTTGAAATCGGTGAGTAGTAAGAAAACTCGACTTAAGCCCAGTTAAAAAACAATCAAGTCTTGAGCGCAACCAGATTGTTCCTTCCAACGACCTGGGAAATAGTACAAGGGTATTTAATTAACTGGACCAGTGGTTAGGCTTGCTAAAAGTTAAGACTAGTTTCAGGAACAGTATCAACTGGATCTAATAGCATTTCGAAAAATCTTTGAATGGAGAAGTCTTTGAAAAAGAGAGCCCATATATGTGCCTGGCTTATTCAGAACTCAGTCCACGATTCGCCTCACGAAAATGAAAGTCATTTTCACTCAAAGCTCCAAGCCAAATTGCTAAAGTTTTCTTGCATCTCTTATAACAATCAATGCCAGACATTATATCAGTTAGAATAAAAGAAAATAACATATGAAAAGGCTGTTCAAGCATATGTGATGCTGTGTCCATCACACAATATGAAGTATCAGGAAAGCCTAATGATAAAATCTGATGCACAGGACCTTTTAAATTTTATAACTGAGCAGAGGTACGGTAACAAAAACCGATAAAGAACAATAAACAGCAAAAATATCAGCACTAGGAATGTAAAGAGTTCTCTACTTGTTATAGTTGATGAAGAAAATAAAAGATTCAAATACCTGGGCTCAAATTCTCGTATTTCAACAAGCTCACTACCACACACATCAGTCCACTGCACTTTCCTTCCCTCTGCTTGACCAGAAGCATCACTCCCCTTTCCACCTATTGCCTCATGTTCATTAGCAGCCTCAAGAGGACCTGGTTTATTATCTTGTGGCCTTTTTAAGCTACTTTTAAGTGCAACCATTCGATTGCCATTATCTACATGAGCGGGAGGATCCTTGCCCTCGTTGGAAACCGGCGGCCCTAGCGAGACACCATGCTGTTGAGCAGGGCCCACTTTAAGATGAGATGGAGTGTCGAGCCCTGCGGAAGCGCGACCAAAGCAAACAAAGGAAGCACACCCGCGGGGGAGGCGGTTCTTTGTGGGAGCCAGCTGGAGATCAGGGTCAGGTTCTTCTTCTACCAACTGGTACTGGTTCCACGGCAAAACTCTCATGGGTTTCTCATCACTCCTCTGACCCAAGAGGAGAAGGGTCAGGCCCTTACTATACCCTGAAGCTGAAGAAGAGAATAATCCTCCTCCTTCTACTGCCAACAACATCAGTTCTGCTCATTGGCGCACCAGAAAACAATTTCTATATATTGCTCCCGACCCTCCAAAGAACCAATTTACAGCCTTTCTACCCAAAAGTAATTAGATATCAGCATGACTTTCCATAGGGTCAAAATTTTAATCCACTTATCTTCTACAACAATTTTTAATAATATCTTCCATCCCACTTATCCATTCAATTATTAAAAGACAGAATACGCTCAGTTGAACAAATTCAATGTTTGCATGATAACAGAGACGCAAAACAGTGAAGATGCAGATTTGGAATACCTTTAAGACAAGGACAAACACAGTACTAAAACCACTTTATGCCTTCCCTATGTTTCTTGATGCTCCAATAATGTGTTGAAAATGTGGAACAAAAGCTCGAATAGCTAAAGCCACCGAGGAATTAGGCTTTTTGTCTGTGCCCAAATTATCAAAACTTTTCCCAAACCATTATTCAGAACAAACTCTAGGTAAAACGTAAACTCAATTAATCAATAATCCTACCCACTTTAAAGCAAACCGTTACCCAATGCACATACAATTCCTATTGATTCATCACCCAAAAAGAAAAAAAACAATTTTGAATTGAAATCCTTACAGAGAAATGGTAAAACAAGATCTCTGCTTCAAAGAAACCACACCATTAACGCGTATTAGCATACAATTTCTCTCACTCTCTCTCTCTCACAGACACACTACCAATTTCAAAAAATGAATCAGTAATCACCAAAGTGGAAGCTAAATTAGCAAACAAAAAATGAAACAAAACAAGTAATCATCGATCTAAATGAAGAGCGAAAGAAAACCAGAAACACAGACACGAATCCCAAAACATATACACACCGAAATCACACAGTTCACACAGCTCAGACAAATCGTTTCAAAAATGGATTTTTTTCGGTTACTCCACTGAATTCCACACTCAAGAGAATCGAACAAGCATGAACTACTGATGAAAAAAAGCGAGATTCACTAGTGTCGGTTTCATTCACTTTCTCGTGGGAAAAAAACGATTTTTATTTTTTGTTTTGAAAAATTAACGAAGAAGCGAGTTAGTGGCAGGACCTCAAAGCAAGAGCAGTGTCGGCGAATCAACGACGGAGGTCACCGGCGTCGGCGGCGCGTGAAATCGGCGGCTGCAGCATCTCCGATCGCAGCTTTGGAGCAATGACTTAATTGAACTGTTGAAGTGTGAAAGGAAGAGGAATAAAAAGAGAAAAAAAAAAAGAAGGAAAAAACAAAAAACTATTTATTATTTTTATTAAGGTTCGAATTAATTAAAATGAGGATAGGGATAGTGACACAAGGGCGCATGATAGCGATGGGTCCCCATTATTTTATTTTTCACGCACTTTGAGGAAAACAGCAGTATATTAGAAAATATTTTCATGATTTATGCGGCCTTTTGAAAATTCTAAAAAGTTTAACCGATGTAATACATTTTTTTTACTGTCAACTAATTAATTTTTATCACATAAAAAAGTAATTTAATTTTTTATTTATTATTTAAAAAATTATGTAGGTAAAATAATTTGATTAGATGAATATAAAAAATTTATATTATTAGTGTCTAGTAATCTAACTCAATTCAAAAACAAATAATTTCTTTGTTGTTTTTGTTATAAATGATGAGTTTATTAGTATATCTATTTTGTAGGGGTTAAACAATCAATTATAAAAAATAAAATTAAAATAATGATTTTTTTAGAACTTTTTTGATACACTATAAAATTTAAGGATATCAATATCTAAAATTTTATCAATTATCTCACTAACTCAAATTGTTTATTATTTTAAATTTTTAATTGAATTATAATTGTTTAGATATAATGAGATATAAGCACCTCATAAAAGCTTGGACACAAAAAGAAAATTTTATTTTATTTTTGTCATGAAATTAATGCATGTTTGAAAAACCATACTTCGATTTTTGAGAGGGCCCTTAATCAAAAAATATATTTTTGAGAGGGCCCGACCATTGACCATGTACCAACCACCCCTTTTCGCAATGCCCCTTTGAATACTTCTTCATGTTAAAGTCGATGTCCGTTTACTAAAAAGAATTTGAAGGTAAGATGTGATTGATTATTTAATACCTAGTGTTTTTCATGGTGATTGCAAAGTGTACCTCACAAACACAATAGGGTACATGATAACTTTATTTTTCAAATAATATAAATTTCCAATTTTCTTTACCTCCGTTCATGTTGTTGATAACTATCTATCTATATCGGTTTATTTGAAGAAAAGATAACGAAAGTATTAACCTTGACATTATCCTAAGTACACCAAACTCGGCTACTATGATTAGAGAGTCAAATCAACCAAGTAAAACGTTTTAAGCACTAACCAAGAACAAGTATGAAATCTTGTTTAAAGAAAATGTATCAAACTAAAGTGCATTTATTTAAGTATAAATATCTTTGGGATAAACTAACTAAACTTCCTAGTTTTGTGGTCCTACAAAGAATAATAAGCGCAAAAAAAAAAAAAAGTGTTATTGGGCTAATTAGATGAGAGATTGCCAGCAAGAGAAAACTTAACAATTCTATATGCAACAAGGTTGACTTCTCTCTCTCTCTCTTCCTTAGAGACACTATTAGCAAAAGATTCACCATCCCTTTAATGGCTCTTTTATGTCTTGGATATCGTCCAGTAGTTGTATGATTGGATGGTGATTTCCGATACTCTTTGTCCTATCCAAGTTTTGCCTAAGGGTGATTTTTGTCCTGGGAGGTTTTAATAAGGCCAAAACACCAACCCTGACACCTTGCCAGATCCACACAATACTGGAACCCATGTTAGTTTGAGCCTTCAGGATGCTAGCTTTTGAATTCTAGGGATGTTCTTATAACTGTTATATCCTCTCCCATTTTGTAGTTGGGCCTTTGCTTTTTTGAATGGAATATCAGTTTCTTTCCAAGAAAAAAAAAAGCAAAAACTCATGGAGTGTGGAATACTGGGTCAACCGGATAAGATTTTAATGAAACTCACTTTCATGAAATCCTATTAATTGATAAATGAAGTGTGAGTTAACACAATATTTTACACTCCATAAGTACAAATAACATTTTTCAAAGCTAAAGGTTAAGCTAGGGGTATCACTTAAACATGATAGCAGATGTAAATTGCCATAAGAGAGAAAACCTTATAAAAGGACAGATTTACATACGAAGCTTCAAATAGAATTAATCCCTACAAACAAAACTGTTGCATCTTTGGTGAAGGGAGAGAAAACAATCAAGGGAAAAATTCAATTTGGTTTCTATTTCATTTCCTATGTTTTCTATTTTCAGAATTTCGTAAAGGAAACAATGAAAACCAGGAACGTAAACAAGAAATGAGATTTTGTTGTTTTCACTGTTTTCATGATTTCATTCACAAAATTCAAGATTCTGAGAACAGAAGACACCAGGAAATGAAAACAGAAAAGGACCCTAAAATGCTTCAAAACCAGTGGGCAAAAAAGCTTTACAATCCAAACTAATCAATCGGATGACGGGAGCATACTCAATACTTGATAAAAATAGTTCCAAGCTCCAGTCATTTCTTGTAGGATGGAAAGAGCAAACCAAGATTTGGAATTCCAATGGTGGTTGACTTCTTTTTTAGGTAGCCATTGCAGAAGGCTTTTATCCGAAGACTTGAATTTTCAATCAATAAACCAATAGTGCAGGGCTAGTCTGCACGCATGTCCATGGCAGAATCATTGGAACTGAGTGTAGTACAATCCCTGCTTTGCTGGGGGTGGTTAAGGAAGCTTGGTTCGGTGTTCCGGTTCCCCATCCCTGTGGTGAGACCACCGGGGTAGCATCCTCCCTCACCAACTTGATAATGCTGAAGACTCCTGCGGATTGGACTTGACAAAGCATTTGAGAACACATAATTCTTTGGTTGGTTTTCGCAATGCTCGTGGAGGAGTCCCGGCCCAGCAATTGTTTGACCGGAAGATCCCGAAATGACCGGAAAGCCTGAAATGGTGACATGCGCTGCTGGTTGTGATTGCTGGTGCTGCTGTGGTGCTCTAGGTGACATGGATGGCTCCTCTCCACAATAATCCATCTCATTCTGCAGTCAGAGGAATAAACTTTTATAACTATATATGCTTCATAGATTTAAGATGGCATAGTTATGACGAATAGGTGCCGCCAATTCTATAAATCTAGAAAATGAAACATGAAGTTAACAGAATAGCTTTGGCACATCATGGGCAGACTACAGGCTTAAGCTCAATTCTATAAAGTCTAGCTGTAAGACTTGGCTTATGCTGCTTTAGAATTTGACAATCTTAAGGGCTAACCAAGGCCATGATCAGGGCAATAGTCCACAATTCCATTACAAAAATGTAGTCTGAAGTGAGCTAACCAGTTTCACTAATCCGGTAAGGTATATGTGCACTTACTTGCTATATTGCCGTGTGTTTGTTTGATTCACACAGTCCCCATTCCCAATGAGCAGAAGCAATAAGCATGAATCACTGACATTATATCATACAATAATGAGAGAACAGTCAAACTGACCTGAATGTAGTTAAGTATATCAACTGTTGCAACCCTTGACCCTCCCTCTTCTTGTCTCCATATCCACTGATGAAGTTTTTCCTGAAATATAAAAGAACATCCCACATTAATGAAATATCAGTACATGGTTGTCCGTTGTAACCTCCAAGAAAAGTCCCCTAAACAGAACATTGGCAGCCCATGACCTATTGCCGAAAACATACTAGAGAAGATAGCAAGTAATGCTAACAATCTGAAAGTGACAAGCACCAATGTAGTTGAATAATTACAAGAAATATAGGATATGAAAAATGATTAAACTATGCAAAAAGGTGAAAAAGACAGAACAATGAATCCATCCATGAACTGGAAATGAAGTCAATAAGGAGGACAAAACGGACACAACAATACTATAAGAAAGAAGGAAAAAAATCAGTACTCTACTCAACAAAAGATAGGAGCTAAAGATGTTAGAATGAAAGAAAAAATCACAATTCAAGCATGCCAGAAGTAGTTACTACTTGCTCAAAGTTAACACTTATCAGCACTATAACTACTTACTCAATTAATTCTGTCACTACATTGTGAATCAAGCATGCCATAAGAACTTCCCAAATTCTCAAATTCCTCACAACAACATCATCAAAGTAAGTTGAATAAAATTGCAAAGAAATGCAAAAAAGAACAATGATCACATTTGCCATTAAAAAACTATCCCAACAGAAAATACACTGATTAACATGATATTTACTTAACCAACAACATTGGCTCGAGAGACACCAATCCAAAGTCACCAAACAAAAAAGAAAAAGATAAAAAATCCAAACATAATAAATCTGCATTGACATCACACACTGCCAGAATTATCCAAGGGGAGCAAAATTCTACTGCTAAAAAAATCAAAAATCAAAAATCAAATTTTTCTAGCGAGAACAGGGACTCACTTGAGAAAATCGAAAAACCCAAAACGAGAATTTGAGAAATTGAAAAAAAAAAAAAAAAGCGAAGGAAAATGTGGGGGAAATGCTCTGCTTACGAGGGCGTGGCGTTCGCCGGCGTTGAAGGAGAGGTTCTGGTGGTTCATGACGTGTGTGTATAGCTGGGAGAGAGAGTTCGCGGCACTGCAGAACGACGCGTACATGGTTCGATCAACCTCGTCGAGGCACGTCCCTATCGACTTTCTCTTCTTCGCCATCGTTAGAAGAAAAATAAAAATAAAAAACCCTCCTTCCGGCGGTTATCGGAGATTGGGGATTCCGGCGATCGGAGAATTTGGTTTGTGGCGACGATGGGAGAGTGAAATGGAAGAGAGGGTCCTTTTTATGGAGCAAAAAAGGTTTGTCAGAGAAATGAAGAAGGGGACTCTGTATTATGGTAACTATTGAAAAAGACATGAGAGTTACGTTGGAAATTGCATTTTGGCCATTTTGATTCCATATATGCTCTTTAATTGAATTAGAAAGTATTTGATATTTTCAAAATATATATCCATGTTGGGCTTTGTTGTGTTTTTTGCTTTTTATTCTGAATAACTAGTGAGTGATCAGTCAATCGAAAATGAGAATCGAGTTGGTTGGTGTTTCAGAAAAATCACTGATCCCCTTAAAGTTGGACCAAATATTTCTATGTGAGTGGATGTGCCACTTATTGGGCCTTATGTTGGTCGATAGCCCATGAACCAGTTTTCAGCACGTTGGTTTAGTTTGTCTTTAAACGGTGAAAAATATTAAATTTGTTTTTAAAATTATCAAAATTTTATTAAATTAATTTTTGAGAGGAACTATTTTGGCTAATATCAAATGATTAATTTCATTGACTTTGAACTCGATGGACGCTGTTAACTTTAAGGACGAATTTAATTGTTTACTTTGTTGTTATTGGTATCTCCTGATTAAAGGATCTCAAGTTACTAAAGAGAAATGAGAATGTGAGATCAAACAAGTATGAGACATGTTTGATCTTCCTAATTTATTATCCTAATCTTCTTTTTGGCAACTACATGAAATAATAATCGATCATTTTAAAAGATTTTAATACATTAAATGCATCGACTTTTCAACTCATTTAGTAGTCAGGAGGATAATTAGGAGGATGTAACATTATTCAACTGTATTTGTGTAATAATAATAATAACATACGAATGAGTTGGTCCGTGAACTATTTACTGATGCCCCACATTAGTCCCTAAACAAAAATAACTCTCACATAATCGTTAAACACTTCAAACATTATTATCATTAGAGGCGTTTACAAATTAATTAGAAACATTTAACTGTATTACATGTCACTTTTAATGACAACGTCAACACTTAACATCTTTCTAGCTGCATAGACTAATTTTTTTTTTTAAAGATGAATTCTTAAATTTTTTTTTTTAAAGATTAAACGTTAATAACCAATTGTTACCTGATGAAGCTAAACGTGTGTGATGTAAGGTGGGGTTGCGTTGGGTTGGGTGCATAGCGCGTGCCACTCCTACTGCATAACAAATGTGAGTGACAAAAACTCGTAACTGAAACCAAAATCAAAATCAAACCTGTAATCGAATCAGAATCAGAATCAGAATCAAAATCAGAATTCACTCTTCTTCCACTCCCTTCCCCTTCTTACAATTCTCCTCCGAAACCTAGCAATCAGCTGAGTTCCACTTCCATTCACCAGTGAGCTCCTCCTCCTCTCTTAATCCCTTATTTTTTGGTTTCGTATTCACACCCAATCAAAATGGTCTCAAAAAGTTGTGATTTTTTTTTAATTCCATTTTTTTTCCCGATTGAATGTTGCAAGTTTCTCATTTGAAGTTGGTAAAAAACAGATCTTGGTGAAGACGAGGTTGTCCCCATCCTGATCTCGTTTTTCTTAAGCTGGTTTTCAGTCCAATCCTTTTGGATCTGAGACCCATTTTCGGATCTGTTTGATATGGATGTGGAATGGTATTGGCTGATGTGGATGCAACCAAACATGATCGATGATTTTTTCTTTTTGTTCTTTTATTTTGTTTTGTTTCATATGCATCGTTCACTCAGTAAATTGAAATTAGTATTGGAATGAACATTATTTATTCGAATCGGTTGTAATGTCTTCGAAATTTCCTGTTAGTTGATCTATCGGTTTCTCACAGATCCGATGCTGAATTTGAATAATAAAGTTGCTAATTTTGAATAGCAGGACGGGCTGAATTGAAGGCCATACTATGCGGATTAGTTTTTAAGGATATGGTGCATTTTGGCAATGGCATATCCTTCATTCATGTTATTCTCTTTTATAATCTTAAGTTGGTCAATGCATAAGTGTAGTTGTTTCTAAGTGGCCATTCATTTTCTTTTGCCGCGGGGGTGGAAGATGCACTTGAGTGAGTGTAGATGAGAAAAAGGAGGTCGATATATGGTTTGGGATATTTAATTCTAATGTTAAACCATAAACTAAGGATTTGTTATTGACTGTATCTGATGCATATCACTTTTCTAAGTGTCAATTAATACTCTGATTCCTAGTCCTTAGTAATTCTCACTTTTATCTACATGTTAACTTTCTATGAAAGTACACTTTTCCTCATGACTTGGACAAAGCAAATGGGGTTGATGCTAGATGCTATTCATTACTTGTAGCTAATTTCATAAAGACATAATATTATCAGCAGGTTATTGTTAAATATGATGAGATGCATGCCCATTCTTTTGTCAAGTATGATTAGTTGCAATTGTTTCGGAGAAATTTTTGTTGTTTTAATAATTTATTTTAGATCTGAACATTTCTTGACCTTCACTGTTTCCAGGCTTCTTTGTATGCTAGGTGACTTGACTGGTGCGGTGCACGCTATTTGAATGTGGAAGGAATGTTATGGAGGTTAGTTAGAAAAATCTAGTGATTAAGTTGTGAGAAGCAAAAAGAACATGGCTCCATCTAGCAAGGCTGAGAAAAAGGCTGCAGGTGATGCAGCCGCATGGATGTTCAATGTCGTCACTTCTGTTGGAGTTATCATTGTAAACAAAGCTTTGATGGCCACTTATGGCTTCAGTTTTGGTAAATAACCTTTTTGATTTCTTAATGACATGTTTATATCATCATGATCCTAACTCAAATTATCATCTTCTAATGCAATTTGTCTATACTTCACGCAGCTACGACATTAACAGGTCTGCACTTTGCTACTACAACATTGATGACGATCGTACTAAAGATGCTGGGATATGTCCAGCCCTCTCATCTTCCCTTGCCAGATCTTCTGAAATTTGTTTTCTTTGCTAACTTCTCTATTGTTGGAATGAATGTTAGTTTAATGTGGAACTCGGTTGGATTCTATCAAGTGAGTTGGGCTGAGCTTTAGCTAGTGATCCATTAATGCCTTCAGAAGTTATATTTACATTTTAACCATTGGCAGATTGCAAAGTTGAGTATGATCCCAGTATCCTGCCTATTAGAAGTTGTTCTCGACAAGATTCGGTATTCAAGAGACACAAAACTGAGCATATGTGTTGTTCTTTTGGGTGTCGGTGTTTGCACAGTGACCGATGTGAGTGTTAATGGAAGAGGATTCATTGCTGCCTTTATAGCAGTATGGAGCACTTCTTTGCAACAATATGTAAGTATGACATTCCTTTACACGACCTGGACTGCATACATTCAAATTTAAATGGTTAACTTACAATCTGATTTGAGTGATCACCAATCCATGCATGCACAACTTTTCAAAGGTAGGGGATCAAAACCATCTTTGTCTGAAATCTGAATATAGCCGCTAAACTCGTGGTTAATATTATGCCAATATTCCCATATGAATGCCTTTTTTACTTAAAAGCATGATGTTATAAAGCTTTTTTTCGTGTTTCTGTCAGCCGTTTACTCGTTTTATGCTTATTATTTGCATGTTGTGATCTGAATTTTTTTGTTATTTTCTACTTGATACTCATGAATTTTCAAACGCATTTCCTGCAGTATGTTCATTTACTTCAACGGAAGTACTCGCTAAGTTCTTTCAACCTATTGGGACATACAGCACCTGCACAGGCTGCATCACTACTGTTAATAGGGCCTTTTCTAGATTATTGGTTGACAAACAAAAGAGTTGATGGATACGACTACAACACCGGTTCTTTGGTAAGTACTAGGTCACCGAAAGATATTAACGCGGTTAAATTAAATATTTTGAGCTGAAATCATTTGCTTATTTTTCTACGAGGAAATGTGTATGAATTTGTAGATTTACATTGATATGCGAATGTCATGCTTGATGGCTGTTAGAACAATGATGATTTAACCTACAAATGTATCCATATACTTGTGAAAGTGAGTTAATAAAAACAAAATTTGGCGAACAAAATTGTGAACCGAGTGAAAATTGAAGACCCTAATTTAGTTGTGGACTCAAGCATATTTGTGTGTTTTGATCGAGATAAGCGTGATAAATCATGAGGACTCATGTATGGCCTTTAGTTACTTTTGGCATTGTCTTATGTTGGTTGATCTTTTCCTAACATGTTCACCAAGTAACTCTTCTTTTGTCTTGGTTTTGGCAGACGTTCATAATTTTGTCATGCACGATTGCAGTCGGTACCAACCTTAGCCAATTTATCTGCATCGGCAGATTCACCGCGGTTTCGTTTCAAGTACTGGGGCATATGAAGACGATTCTTGTTTTGATCATGGGGTTCTTCTTCTTCGGGAAGGAGGGTCTCAATCTCCAAGTTGTCTTTGGGATGATCATAGCTGTGGCTGGAATGATTTGGTATGGTAATGCCTCATCAAAGCCTGGTGGAAAGGAGCGCCGGAGTCACGCGCTCCCTACCAACCGAACAGAAACACGATAGTTTGACAGCATTCACCAATTTTGTTGTCTTTTTAAGTGCACTGGTTTCATTTGCAAAAGTTGAGCATACGAAGATAGCTTTGATCCTAGGAAAGTATTTTTAATTATTTGAGATCAAATCTCACTGGTTCTAATTATTTCCAACCTCATTTTGTAATTCTTAGAAGTTTGATTTCTTGTTTTGGATCTTGAGGGGCATTGGATATCTTATAGGTTTTGGTTCCAAGGAAGAATTTTCACCTTTTACCATAATTAGAATATATTTATATTCTTTCATGACCCATTATTTGTAACCTGTACTTTGATAGTGTGCCTTTGAGATTGGTTTGGTGATTCATGAGGCAAGTGAAGATACCATTATGGATTCTCTCGTCTTTGAAAATGTGGATATGGTTTTGTTTAATCCTAAAATTTGAGATGATAGAGCAAACATTTACTTTTAAGTCCACACACCCCCACCCCCACACACAATGCAAGAGGATATTGTCCTTAGTGTTTGGCCAAAACAAAGCTGGAATTACAACTATGGCTTTGTAACACGACTGGCATAATGAGAAATCTGACTTATTTGCAAAACCAACAAGTTCCTCAGAGAAAATAAAAATGCATTCTCTAAGATACCACATGGTTTCATTTTTCATTTAACATGGAAATGGTACAGCCTAATTCTTCGGCAGCAATGCCAAGAAACTCGATGGACAGTCCATTCGACAGCCGGCTCTGAGCTTCCCATGTCAAGCACTGTTCTATGTCAGCCTGCCATTCAGTGGCATCCAAGTTGAAGTACTGGTTGTGGATGCCATTTTTGCTTGGAGGGTTAGGACTTGACCTGATGGTACCGTTATGCAAGATGTCGCGAAGAAGCGATGTGCTTAGAGCTCGGACATGCGCACTTGGATGAGAAAGGCATCTGATTGTAGCTGGCAGGCGACACTGCATGTGCATGCACAGGGATATCATTAGTCAACCACCCCATGTAACTAAAGAAACAAGCACATAACTACCATAAAAATGCTAAAGAACTATAAACTTTGCGAGAATTAATGATCTCTTCGGTTGTTGTTTTCCTTTCATTTATTGTGTTTTCTTACTTTTAAGATTTTATAAAGCAATTAGTGAACATAAAATGAAAACAGGAAACACGATCTTATTGTTTTCATTGTTCTCATCATTTCCTTCACAAAATCTTGAGAACACGAGACAAAAAAATTGAAACACAAACCAAACAGAACCACATTTTCAATGTTTAACTAGCAAATCTTGTCCAATATAGAGCCAATTAGAAGTTCTAATGAGGGAAGTCTGTTCACCTTTAATAGGTTTGAGAGGCCATCGGCAACTGCCACTCCAGATTCTCCCAACGCAAGCACTGGCTGCAGTGCTCTAGCTGTTGCTTCCAATAGCTGGCCAGAACACCAAAACATGAAACATAAGTACCAGCGAAGCTTAACGATAAATCAAATTTCTTAATTTATTTCAACACTTGTCAAATTAAGATTAAATTCTATTAGGCAAGTAACTACGAAAATATTAACATAAATTCTATTATGGTTGACTTCATAGTATTGCATGTAGATAAGGAAGAACTAATTTAACCCCATAGATGAAAAGACATCGCCTTCCAAAAAGAAAAAGAAAAAGACATTGAAAATGCATAAGCAGCAAATGTTGCAACATGCTACCTTCAATTGTGGTAAAGTGCAATCTTCTCCATTCACCAGCATCCCGTCTGTAGCTCGTAGTAGTAAATCTGATGCACTGGCCACAATTAGCAACGATTCTACACTGTCATGATTCCTCATTAGTTCAACTATCAATTTTACAATCCGCTGGTTGATTCTCCACATCTTCTGACCAAGATCATCATCGCTGGCAATCCAAGGCTGCAATTCCCTCTCCGCCTGACAAGCAAACAAGACCAGGGAAGTGATTATACAAATGAGGTTGCACGATAACACTAATCTCAAAAATGCAAGCAGATTTGGACACAGATTAGACAAGACATTCATAATTTCATTTCACAAAAAGACGAAATCGGACCTGAAGAACAACTGCTGTAGCTGCTTTTGTTGGTGATGCTGATACAACATTACAAATTGCATCAACAACCTGCATCATAAAATCACACAGCGGTTAACGATGAACCTTTTCGGTAGAAATTAGGAATATATTTGAGATGCACTTGGACCTAAACAAACACATGGCATAGATATGAAGATTTGGTTGCGTATTTTCTTTCTTGTATGCTGCCTCTTCCGGAGGCTGCATTACATTATTGTTGCATATTAACTAAGCGGTTCAATTTGATTCATTATTTTATTTGAACAGAAGAAGAGGATAACAGTTGCTTTAGTCTTATAGTACCTGTCTCCACCCCTGTTGAGCAGAAGTGCTTTCTGCACAAGGTTGAGTCTCAGGAGCCGCAATCAACTTGTGCCATAGTAGTGACACGACCGAGAAACATAACTCTTGTTTCTCTGCCAACATGGATCCCAGAAGAATTTGTGTGCTGTGATTGAATCCTATATGCCTGTCCATTGTGAGGAAGTTGGCAAGATCAGAAGCATCCAATGGGAAACCCGCGACACCTTTTTCAAAAGTACATCCTAATGATTCGTTTGAATGTGACGCTTTCTCCGATTTGTGAGGACGTTCTGAAAGGGCTGAATGTGGACTGAGTGAGATAGATGTCTGCGCAGGATCAAAGCAGGTCCTATTTGCACACTGGTTTTGTCTTTTACTACCAAGGGAGTCTTTACAGATAGGCTTATGAACTAAGGTTGCTCCCAATGGCTCTGCCTTGTTAACTATGGATGCAACAGCTTTGCTGTGAATATCTATGAGATTATACAATGATGATGCTCTAGAGTGAATTTCGTTGTCCCATTGGCAACGCATAAGACTAGAGAGAGCATGCACGCATGTTTTTGACCGTCTGAATAGCTCAGAAATGTGTGCAGCAACCATAGCTGCCGCAACTATCTCGTTGGAGCTGTAACTCCATGGGGTGCCAACAGAAGATGGCTTCAATGAAAATAGGGCCTCTAGAATACCTAAAATCCTGCGAGTATGATGTATGGCTGAATCTATGCCGTTTTGCATCTCATGGGAAGATCCATGTATTTTAGCAGGCTTGGCTGTATCATTATTCGAGACTGAATGATCATCCCCCCGCGAAACCAAGGGGAACAACTGGAGCTCACAGGCAAGAGCACAAACAGCAGCGAGAACATAGGAATCAAAAGTTGCTACTGGACCTTGCTTCTTCATTTTCCTATTTTTGGTTTCTTTCTGACTATCAGATATTGCTAGTAAATCCTCAATGATTTCCTCAACTGAATAATTATCTTCGCCTCTTGGCTTCTTGCTTCCGTTGAATTGGGCTTCATGACTAACACACACCGTTAACACAACAAATAAAAGGCGTGAAGCAAGCTCTACAGATGCCCATGATTCTAAGAAAAGAGAATGAACCATAGTTCGCAGTTCTGCCACGGCAAGGTTTTTGGAGGTAGACCCCATACCAAAGTGGTATTTATTTTTTCCGTTTTGCTCACTAGTGGACTCCATTGGAAATGTCCTCTGAAGAATAGCTTCCACCGTAGCAATGAATATCTTCATGAGACATGCTTCTGACGGGCTTCCGCGAGGAAGATATTCGAGAACCTTAAGTAGGGGTATATACAAATTCCATGAGAGTATGGGAGGTTGTAGAGGGGATGCAACTACGATTTCTGGAAGATCAACCGCTGACGAATTTAAGGGAATCAGGCCATAAGCGGCTTCCCAAATAGTGCAAATTCTCCATTCAACCTCTGGACCATGGGCGCAAAGCATTGATGCCATGCCTTGTGCTGTAGCCTCAGTAGTGGCTTCAGCTGCAAGAGCTTCAATCTGATTAAACAGTAAGTATTAGAGATCTTAAGTATGCATAAAAAGTCTACTCTACACTAATGTACAAAATGAGAAAAAGAAAGAGATAACTTATAAAGATGAATAATACCTGCTTTTTGTAGGAAGAAATATATCCACCCAAAGGTTCATGCTGAACTTCAACCCCATCAACTTGCCTAAGTGGAGGAAAAAGTAATGCAGGTTGTGAAAGTAAACGGAAAAGCAAAGCGGCAGCAGCATCTGCGGCTACACCAGCTCTCATGGACATTGCAGTCCCTATGGCACGCAAGAAATGAAAATGCATCCAATTCATTGGAAGCTGTATTAACATTTAGAAGGGAAAAAAATGAATCAGTCAATTGGTTTTAAAGCTCTCAAGGTTGCTTCAGATGAAAATATGAAAATCTACAATATGATCAAAATCCAGTTACAATTGGATCTCTATGTATAATATTCAAACTATAGAATTAAATTTGTACTCGAACAAGCAAGGAAGGCTTTGTTGGATAGAAAAATTAGGTTTCACAACTTCAAATAGTACTCTAAATTTGTTAACCTAGTCCGAGGTATGAATTCCCTATTTCTATTCTCTCAACAAGTTCTCTCGCACATAAAGTGGCATACCATGTAAGACTGATTTATATGTTCTAACCTTCAGAAGAGTGTTGAAATAGTAGCTACCTCATTCATTTTAATTTATTATCAATTATTGTACATAGCTGTATTAAGTATACTTTTTGTACTGCGCTCTTGTACAATACAATTGTACTACAGGTTCTATATAGCCTTAAGTGATAAATAATACAGATGTAAGGTTGTAGGCACACATAATCCAAAAATAAGACACTTTTCGCTAGATCGTTTCTCCTTCCACAGTTATGCTAATGTGTAGGACTAAGGACAATTGGTAGCACCAAATTGCAACACGAACTGCTCATTAATTGGACTTAATTGAGGGATAATTCTTTGGGAGGCTAAATTAAAAGTGAAAGAATATTTAGCAGAAGACCAGGCATATAAGGCACATTGATGAGTTTCAAACTTTAAGTTCATAACATTCAACCACAAGCGTTTGATAAAATCCATAATGATAAAAACGTGGTGCATTCATCAAAGCTATCAACATCATATCTTGTCTGCATATTGACATTGTAGAGCTTACCCTTATTCCAGAAGCATAATCTTCAGCAGCTCGAAGAAGCTCTACAAGCTGCACAGCAGCATCGAGTGCATCTGGAGCCCATGATGGCGGTGCTTCTAGAAGCCCAAGAAGAAGTCTTTGTGTGGCACTTGGAGTAGCAATGGCATAATACCTACATAATTTAATCATATAAATTTACTAAGGCAGATGCACTCCAGGAACAGCAAAATAAAAGTTAACAACGTATTGAGTCGAGAATAACCTATGAAATAAACGCGCATATGGTTCCAGAGCTGGTAATCCAGCAACAAGATGCTCATCTAAAGCCGTTGTTGGAGGAGGAAGTAGAAGTGCAGGGACAGCAGCTGCAGTTAAAGTAGCAGTCTCGTAGCGAGCAACTTCATCATCACAAACACTTAATATAACGCCTGCACCGTTGGCAACCGCCCATCTTGGAGTTGAAGGAATGAGCTGAGGATGCTTCCCAGAACCACGAGAAGAAGCTACAAGGAAGAACAATTGAGAATCATCAACAAATTTTTATACTTGTCCAATTGAAAATCAGAAATAAAAAATTAAATTCTTAACTGTGTGCCGAATTCCATATTATGAATCAGGATATAACATACCAGTCGGAGGTGGCTTGAGTTCTCCTGCAGCATATTTACCCATAACACCACTGCACCTGTTAATCAATGGCAAGCTCCAATGATTTACGCAAACATATACTTGGAGCTCAGGAGAAACAATATAATTCAACTATTGGTTATTGACCAAGAGAAGTCTTGCTTTCAATTGAACACAAATAAGCCAATTCAAACACACGCTTAGAAGTAAAAGAACAAGAAGAAAACCATATGACTTTGTATGCACAAAAATATATACTCACCACCGGAAATAGTCACTTCTAATGCCTAAAGGTGCAGCCAGTAATATATCGGTAATCCAAGGGGACAAGGGCCTTATAGGTTTCTTCTCCCGCTGTAGTAGAGAGTTATGGCCAGACTCCCCTTCTACAGATTCACTAGTTGTTGCATGGCTGCTGCTACTGCATCTTTCTGTTTCACAGTATTGCCTTTCCACTTCGTATATGGGGCGGTTGTAAAGAGTTAGAATACGCAAAATTTCACCACATGCCAGAGCCCATTGTTCCGAGTACTCGTTCTGTAAAATCAAACAGAATAAATGAAAGGCTTGACAGGGAACTTCTTTGCAGATACTGAAGTTGATTAAACCATGTACTTAATCCCTTAGAAACTGCAAGACATAACAGTATTATAAAACAAATAATTTGTGACTACGTTTTATGAACGAGAAACTTATTAAGACTTTGAATTATATACCAAGAAAATGAAAATACAAGGCAAGGGATTATACCTCGCTTTTTGGGCAGACTAAAGATATGAAAGAAGCAAATGGAGGACTAGTCTTATCATAGACTAGCGTACCGTCTATAATACATGAAATAATTGGAAGTACAACTGCATGTCCATGCTCCGGATGATGAAGAACAAGTACCGCTGTATGCACAAGTGAACACATAAAGAAGTTATTCATGTGAGAAATAGTCGTAGATTCGTTGTAATGGTATTATTGAAGATTCAATCATAAATTAAACTAACATAAGTTAAAGAATAAGTACCTAAAACATCATCAAAAAGGAGTGTTTCCTTTGATGGATAACGAATGCGGATCAACTGTCAAAGCAACACAGACCAGTGAGTGATATTTCGCTGAAGTTCTTGGATTTCATAAGTCAAATATAGGTGGCTAGGTGCATGAATCATACCTCAGCAATATCATCAGCAAATTGTTCTGATGTAAATTTACCAAAATACTCGACATAAGCAGCAATTTGATCCTACGAAAAGCCAGATTTTCATGTCAAAAATAATAATAAAGTAAATGAACAATGATGTGCTTCTATTATATAGCAGAAGACGTAAATCTGCTTATAGATAGATATGGAAACATTAGTTCAATTAAAACACCAAGCAGCCTACCGATTATTTTGACATACAATAAAAGAACTCTGCAATTCTTGTACATGTATGGTAAAAAGATGTGCTCTTGGAGATTTTATCAAACACAGAAACACTTCTTCTGGCTATTAAGGAAACTCATGTAAATCTACAATGAAAGATTACAGCAACAGCAACTACAACAACTAATACATTATTTTTATCATCATTAGATTCATTACTAAAATATATAAATGGAACATATATTAAAGTTTTCCACAAGTTATTATGATTAACATGGTACCTTTCTTTGTTGATCATCTGTTGGGGGAGGCCAGAACAACGATGAAAACTGAAGACGGTCAATCCACCTTTTGCTGGAACTAGCCATTGGAGCAGAAAGTTATACTTTCCAAGTTACAATTGTAATTCCCTTTCTTCTGCTTCTGATATCTAAACCCAAAAATCCAGCCAAAACCGGCTACCAATCAAGAATTAATATATCGTAATTCAACATTCCCTGTTTAGCATGCCCACATATTTTTACTTTAGTGTCCACCACCAAATAATTAGTGTACCAAAAAAACAAATTTCAGAAAAATATGTGCAATGAGTATAATTCACAACAAGAAATTAAAAAAAAAAATACAGAAAATGTTCAATTAGAGGACAAATAATTGCATCTAACAGAAATTTGTACTTATTCACTACATAGATTGCTCTATGTAGCTTAAATCTCTACACTGGAAAGTTTTGGGATGTGAAAATCAAAATTAATTGTTTAAATAATTGAAAATCAGAGCAGAGGTAAAATCTGAAACAGAGTTCTACCAAACAGAGCACTAGCAAGATCAGCTTTGAGAAAACCACCAAATTGGATCAAAAGGAAATTAATGAGATTGAAACTATCAAGCAAAAACATTCAATTTTCTTCAGGACCAAACAGTTCAGCTAATATAAAAAAAATCTATCAAATTTAAAGAAAAAAAAATATTACTCAAAATATCTACCAGCAAATCAGATTCACCACACAGATAAGAACAAAACCAAAACAGGAAACAATCAAACCCAGTTCAGATATCAGCATAATCACTGAGATATAACCTTGAGAACACCCAATTGTAATTTAAAAAGTAAATAAAAATGCAGCAGAAAATTCCCACCTAATTAAAAAAATGTGTACCTGATCACTTTCTGTGTACCAAACAGAACAGATTTTTCTTAAAGAAAACACTAAGATTTTCTGACTCAGAAGGTGAAAACTCTGCAGCTGCTGCAAAAAAAAAAAAATCTGATTTTGATTCTTCTGAGTAATACCCTTTAATGCAAATAATTCAAGGAAGAAGATGGTGGTGGTGGTAGCTTATGATAGGAGAAAGAGAGAGAAGGGGGGTTTCTAGTGAAATAAGGGAAGATCTTTAGGAGCTCTTAGAAGCATAGATTTTGTGCATTACGTGGCAATGATATTTTCCTCACGCCTCGTAGCCACTGTTTGCCACGTCATCTTGCTTTCTATTCATTCATTGATCTATCTTCACATGCATGTTCTGTGGATACATGCATGTACCACACCATGTAATGAAATTTAGTGGAGATACTTTATCGGATAGTTAAACTTTTGTTAGGTGTCTTATTTAGTTTTTAATATAAATTATGTATTAAAGTAATTTTTAATGTTTATGTTGTTGTTCTCATTAGTGAGCCCATTCGACAAAAGGTTTAACAAGAATAACGACAAAATAATATTAGAAATTAAATAGGATATCAAGCATTATATCAAAAACTAAAATAGAGGGAATAACAGGAGCAATAGAGTTGTTTCTTTAAGTAGGGGAAGAGACTCATTGATGATTAGGATAAAGAGAGTATAAGTAGGAGAGAAAGAGTGGTTAAACGGAGACAATCAATTCACCTTTTACCACTGACTTTATGGACAAAAGGACTAATGAGGGCAACGATGAAAAACGTTAGAGATTATTTTAACACTTTATTTATATCAGAGACAAAATAAAATACCAAATAAAAGTTTAGAGACCAAACAAAGTGTCTCCCCTAAAATTTATATACACTCAAATATATTTAGAGTAAAATTATTGCTTTTTAGTATAATTAAATATGATGTATTAAAATTGGAAAAACTCTTGATTAAATACAAATTTAACGCATCATTATTAGGCACGCACAATAAAAGTAGGAGAAGTGCTTAAGAATCTTATCTTTTTCGTCTTATTTCAGTTTAACTTATCATCTTACTAATTTCACATGTAAACTTGTAAAAATCTTAAAAGAAATTAATGAGATGTTAGATTTTCATAAGTGTATGTATAGAATATGTACAAGTACTAACGTGTAGTTGGTCAAGGTGGTTAGTATCTTGACCCCTTACTCAGAGATCTCAAATTAGAGTCCTTAAAATGAAAAAAATCTCTACTAAGAGATATTTATCCATTCTTTAAAAGATCTCAGTCAAATCAAGTTAAATTAATTGAATTTTTTATAATAGAATTTAGATGTCAATAATTTAATTGAGACTAATAAAATAAAATAGGTAAAAATATAATTAAACTAAAAAGTAGGATTTTCAAATATTTTTTACTTGTAAAATGTAAAAACACTTTATGGACACATGCGGTTAAATGCAACAAATACCATGTAGTCTAAATTACAAGGTGCATAATAGACATGTACAAAATTTTCACTTTTAATTTGTTACCTTATGTTGTTGGGTGGCTTCCACTAGTATCTCATATTTTGGAGATCTTTCAAAGATATTTTTATGGTGAAAAAATAGCCTTTAATTTTATAATCAATTAAAGATGTTAACTTTAGAAATCACCAACTACTCCGATAAAATAAAAGGAGGGAACTAGAACCTATTTTGCTATGATTACTAATTATCACCCCAACTCTAGTAACTTAGTTCTTATGATATGATGGTATATTTTGTTCATATTATAATCTTTTATTTATCAAATTGGGTACTTTTATATTTTTCACATTTTATGAATATACTTTAATCTCGTCACCCCCCATTTTTCCCCCTATCTAAATTAGGATAGTTAAGTATTCTAATTGGAATCGTAGACGAAGGTGTTGTCCTAACACTCCATTAGTGGTTGACAAGTAGGCAATAACAATGTGAACAACTCAAAAATATCTTGTGGTAGGAGATTGCACCAGCCTAAGATATTTTCGTTGCTTTCCAAAGAGTTCCAACTGCACTTAGTACTACGTGGCCCAATCACATGTTAGCATAAGATAGTGTCTTTTAAGCACTATATTTTCTTTCCCCATTTGTGGATGGACCCACTTGCATCCAAGGACCATGGTCATGCAAATGTCTCAGGTCACATGGGTCATGCTCCATCCATGAATTTGTTTACATAATCACATTAATGATAATTATCACACAGTCTAAATAATAGTATGTTTACATTTTTATACAAGTAGTTTCATTAATATTTTTTCTTTAAAATTTTAGCATTATGTGATGGTTTATTTTTTTAATAATGGATTGCATTTTCATATATGAACTCTTTGATGGTTGATGGTGATGGCATCTTGACTATGATTTTAGATAATTGAAACTAATTGCACCCTCCTAAGGAAATTTCTAGAAATATAAAGGAGTGGGGTTCTAATGACTAGAAATTTGACCATTTGAGAAGAACAATGAAGAATGCTGCGCACATGTCACATTAAACTAAACGGAATCGGCACACATGTCAAATTCAATAATAATATCAATGGCGAAAGAACAAAGCAAACTTACACGATTTTAAACTATGAAATAAAATAAAATAACGATAACTTAAAATAAAGTTGCATTTGTGTCACATAGGCATTCGTACACCATTCAAGAGTCAATGATTATATAGGTTATTCGGTACCTTATGTGGGGCAATGCACATCTTGGTCACTTTGTTTGGGTCGGCCATTGATGCATATATATTATTATAAAATGGTGTGGACGGTTCATAAAGATAGAACAACTTTACGATGTTCATGTTTGACTTTATTTCTATTAACCAAGGTCTGAAAAACCAATTATTATTATTATATATTGTCCTTTGGGATTCTCCCATTGCGTAGTTTCTGTCCTTTTAAACCCCTTTATCTTATGTTTGTTTCTTCTGACATAGTCTTCGTAATAAAATAAATAAATAAATTAGTATCTTATGATAGTATAAAATATAAATTCTTTTATGCATACTAACACTACAATAAAATTAACTTTTAGTGACGTTAAAACTGTGGATAAAAGTAAAAGAATTCGTGATCCAGCACCCTAAACCTATACCAACAGATATTTAGCCCATAACTTTTAATATGGTTATTACCAATGGTTCTAGTATTGTCGCTATAACGTTTAGTGACAGAACACATGCCATAGGTAAAAGTCCTGAACCAATGGTAATTAGATTAATCACTATAAGTTTTAGTGACAATACTACCCTGTTTTAAAAAGAGGTTTAAAGAACATTAAAAATGAGTCATTTGAAATTAATAAAAATATTATGATATTATTAGTGATTGCTTAATCGATAATTATGTACATATTAAAACGGTCTATTAATTTGAAATGACTTTAAAGAGCAGGTTAAAATAATTTAGATAAAATGTGGATGAAGAAAATTATAAATAAATGTGAAAAAATCAATTACAAAAAAGTAGTTATTTAGTAAAACTTCTATGAGGGTAAAATGGGAATAAAGAGTTGGACATTAATAGATAGTTATTTTTTAGAATTATTTTTATAATGTTGTATAGATTATATATATATATATATATATATATATATATATATGGGGTCGAAAATTGAGAGATTTGAATGATATATGATTTCTCAAATTAGCTATGGGTTCATGGCAACTTTACCTATTACATTTTTAGAATCAGAGTGAATAACATGAAGAAATGGTGCTTCCTCCAAAATATTATATACTTTTTTAATCGTTTGAAGCATTTTCTTAGGAGGAGTAGGAGAATTCATAAGTTGATTTTGTAGGAAAACATAACATTATGTTCATGTTAAGATCCTAAATAATAATAATAATAATAATAAAAAACAATTACGTATACGAAGGAGCATAAATAATAGATTAGTATCATTGTAATTCATTAATTAGGTGAAATATTAGCAATGGAAAGAACATGAATTGGACTAGAGGTTATGAGTTGGTTTGGCTACATCAGACGAAACAGCCCCCGGAAATTATAAAGATAGATAAAGGTTGCTGAAATAAAGGAATTATTAATTAGTCTGGTCTCTGCACTTTTGAAAAGCATTTATACTCCTTGCATATATAGTGGCTTCCCACCTTTTAAATTTGTTGATGTTAGAGAGTGTCCATGATAAATCCTTGTTGCAACTTGCGTATTTGGGTGCCTCGTTCATCATGATCAGTTTTCTACAACAATCATCGGACAAACTCATCTTAATATTAAATACATAGTCCCACATCTCTTCCCCACATTTCTCTGTCAGCATATCATTGACACAATAACCTATATGTGCATAGAATCCACTGCGAGGTTCTGGTGGTAACTCATAGCCATGCCACATTTTGATATTATTATTGCCTTGTTTGGGTAGAGGTTTAGAAGCTTGGGATATTGTGCACGCCACCAACATGATCATCAATGAAACAAAAATGTGTTTTGCCATTCTTGACTCTGTTCAAATTAATTAGAGAATGAAGAAAATGCTTAAACTTTATGGATATCTTGAAGATGCATGCATATGCTATAAACTGCTTAAATACACGTTTACTTCCGTTACAAATAATAAAAGGTAACTACTAAATTTAATAGAGTGCGTTGATTATTACCTCGGGGAAGTTTTCTTTGACTTAACTTCTTGGAGTTAATTATAACTTAACACGCCGTGCAAATTAGTTATATATATATATATATATATATATATATATATATATATATAGTGAAACCTCATTTTGGTCTCTGTAATTTTCAATACTATACGAACAAGCTATTCCTAGATTAAACGCATGATTATCAAATTTTAAACTCATAATCAAGATTAATATATGACTAATACTCATTTTATTGTCAATGTGATTGATATTTTAGTTACTGTTGAGATTTTTTTAATCTACTGACTCGATTAAGTAAATTTCCTTCGAGGAAGTCAGTTAAACAGATGTTAGTTATATTTTTTGAAATCTCTATGCTAACAATGTTAGTTATATTTTTGTTTGAAAAATTGTGGAGTGAAAATATTTTATATCATCCCATTTCATATTTCTTTTATTAGGGTTTTTTTTAAAAAAATTTATAGCATTATTTTTTAAATAACAAAATTTTTAAAGTTACATTTTATTACCAAAATTTTTGGGTGGAATTATTACTTAGACATACAAAGTTATGTTGCCTAAATGATAAATCTTAATATATGTGCAAGGGTTATGACTTAGCCATTATTTGGTGTTAAGATTGAAAATAATTTTTTTTTATTTATTTAATTAATTTTGGTTGTAAGAATTTTAACGTTGAGATACTATCAATAACCATTTCTTTAAAGTTGTTCAATAGAGTTAATTGAATAAATTTAATTATGGTGGATTCTATGGTATCCTCTAGAGTATTTACTCTTTCTCACTAAAATTTATAAGTTTTGACTATTTTTAAAATTAAACTCATCCAATTTTTAATTGATAAAAGTAGAAACGAAATAACTATATTTATGTTAGAATAGTATTTTTTTTTTTTGGTTATACTTTTGGCGAAAATCATATGTATATGTATAAAATAGTAAATTAAACTTTTGGAAATTGTAGTATTGTAATTTATTTGTACAAGTAATTGAGAATACTTACGCCTTGAGCATTAAAAACATGAAATAGCCACAATATTTGATTCATGTACTTAATATTGAAATTTGATATGCTTTGTTTGAACAATGCTTTATTACAATAAGTGTTTTCATATGGTAATCTATATATTTACATTTGTAGTGATATCAAGCAATGATTTATTACGAACAGCACAATACTACTGAATTTTGCTATATATATATATATGGAGAGAGAGAGATACATGCATGATTAATCCTTAGCAACAAGATTTTTGAGCTTGTTTATTAGTATCTCAAAATCATCTTGGCTCCTAATGAGGCTGAGACGAACGTAACGATTGCTAGCACTATAGACACTCCCTTGGCGGCCATTGATTCCAGCAGCTTCGAGGATTTCATAGCAATTCTTATCTTCTTTTCTCTCACACTTCACCCATGCATAGGCTGCATGCAAAGACAAATATTAAGAAATTGAAACCAAAATGTTTTGTGAGGAACACATGCATGAAGGAAAATGCCACTAAACACATTTATTAGTAACGGTTAATTGCTGGCGGTTCAAACCTCTAGGATATATATCCAACTTACTCAACATTTTGTGGAGGGTTATGAAAACAAAGATAATTTATGTTGTTGAAGTGCTCTATGAAAGAGAGAGGGTATTTAATTAGGATTATAATTGAAAATTTAGCAATAATTTTTACCTTAATAAGTGATAATACATGTCAGATAATTTTTCTTTTATCAAAGTGACAAGTAATTAGGAACGGATGGAGTAATTAATCGACATCTACTTACATACCTGGTGAAGGATCTCGAGCCCTTTTGAAAAATGAGCAGTGGTGAGAAGATAGTTTCTGTAAAGAAAAACGTTTTGACTTAGATATGATTTGTTTTAATCTAATCCAACGATCTCTCATAGTTGTGTATCCAAATTGGAATATTTCTTTTCCGTCAGTTTCAAGAACCACGTTCATAAGCTTCAAAGCCCTTAGCTGAGCCTCCCGGGAAATTCCCATGGTGTTTAAATCCAAATATGTCAACATCTTTTGGTATACAGCCTCATCTTTTATTATTGCCCATCTGTAATGAAAATCACAACAATAATAAACACCAAGATTAGTGATCAATTAGTTGACAAAAAAAATGATGGGTTTAATTTTGGTGTCAAAGTTTTAAATATTGACCTTTGAGATTACCATTATATAAAGTCAAATAGTTTAATTACAATTAGATCAATTATTAGAGTCTCATGTCGGTTAAGATATATAGAAAAATAGTGTTTATAATATTTTTGACAACCTTTTTCTATTGAATTGCTTTTTGAGTTGAGTTAAATAATTTCTCAAATTGATATTTATTTCTCAATATTGATTTTATTATATATTAAAAGGAAAAAAAAACACATTGAAGGTTAGTGGATCGTCTCATGTATAATATATACAAATTTGTAGGGAAATTCTATAATATCCAAAAAAATCTTGTTTAAAACTCATGCTAATTTTAATAAATCAAATTATGATACATAATTCAAATAGTATCTATTATATACAAATCAATTATGTGTCATGATGATTATTTTGTTCAGATCAATTTGAGCTTTAAATCCTTAACAAAAATTCTTTAAGTACCATATCACAATTACCCTAACTTTTCAACTTTATGTCAAAAAGAAGTTAAACTTAATGAAAGCTTCATAATAATAATAATAATAATAATAATAATAACGTCTCACCCAAATCTACTGCCAGCATGGCCCGTGAGCTTGGAAATTGTGAACACCATGAGATCATCATCAGCTGGAGAAGGAATGGCAGTGAAATGTGGCCAATAATAGGCACGATCAATTATGGTTTTAACATTAGGGCCTTGAAGAACTTGCTTTGTTAATTTCCCATCTGGATTGTTTGGTGAAGTCACAAACTCAATAAACCTTGTACCATTATGTGGGACATTCTTCCATGAAGATGTATCCCCTTCATATCTATAATCCCTTGAATTGAAAAGCTGTGTTTGTGTCCTATAGACCTGTCACAAAAATACAACCATCTTATATAGTTATAGTTTTTTTTTATAACAAGTTATGGTAATAATTATGTCAAACTAATTATTCATTCTCGTTTCACGTAATTCTGATAATTAAATTTCAACTTTCTTTTTTTGCGTTAGACATTTTTTATATAACAATTTTATAAACCAAACATATAATTTATAGTAAATTAGACTGATTTCTTATGTGATTAGAGATATTACACATATACCTTATGATTTATAAAAAAAAATATATTCTCTGAGCTGTAAGTGATATTATACCTGATAATAAAATATGATATTAAATACCTCTATAAATTACACTGAATACTCATGTAAACATATATATGACACTGAGTATCCCTGTTAGAAAGTTGGTCTAAGCATGACAAATATTTGAGGGTGTTGTATGTAATATTACGTAACTTAACATATAGGTTAGGGTTAAATAAATTTTTTCCGTTAATATATACGTTTTTTTTAATTTGCATCATAACAAAAGCAAATTTTGAGTTTGGTAGCTGATAATTTTTTATTTTGCCTTTTGTCGTTACTTTCATTCGTTGATATGACAATTAACTTGACCATATCACTATCACGTCAGCATGTCCACCTTAACTATTATTATTTATGTGGCAAATACCCAAACCCACCTAAAATAGATGTATGGTGAAAAAATTCCATTAGCTAGGTTCAAACCTATCACATGGAAGCACAAGGTGTGTTTTCACACCATTAGACTTGCCACACGGACAACAACCACCTAGGAGGATATGTTGATAGTGACGTGGTTAAGTTAGCTGTCATGTTAGTGGTTAACTATCACGTCAACCATTACTGAATTAAAGTAGTAGTAGGAGGCAAAAAAAAATTTATTAGATGCCAAATTCAATTTTTTTATTAAGGTACAAATTTAAAATATATATATATATATATATATATATATGTTAAAACTTATTTAACCCAGTACACAGTATTATTCGCCTTATAATATATATATATATATATATATATATATATATATATACATACATGAAAAATATTAAAAGAGTTAGGGATTACCGGGTAATATGGAGCTGTGGCTACGACTTTTGCTGGAGTCACAGAAGAATTGGGAGACAGGGCATAAACTGCAGCATTGAGGAGCTGAGTTGAGCCACCTCCAAATATAATGTACTTTCCATTAGTCACTGCATTACCAACAATGTCATGAAGTTTTTGGATGTGTTCCACCAACAGTTTTGAGATGTATGATCCATCACTGTAGGTATAACCCATTCTATGCCACCCTGACACTAACACTGCACTACTTGCTGCATGTCTCTTCCAAAATGGCTCCAAAAAATATGGATCCCCACTGCAATAAACATTCATACATATATCGAAAAATCAAATGTTTAGGGTCAATTGTATAGTATAATATGTTTAATAGTATAATATTATCTTTGTAAAAATTGCACGAGGTCATTGTATAGATGACTGGAAAAGAATAATTAATACTATATTGAGACATAAACTTGATAGATATTTTGAAACACTAAATTGTCAAAAAATTAGATAAATATTTTAAAACTTTAAATTATCAAAAACATATAACAATTAAATTAAAATCGAGAGAGTGATACAATATTCTTTGAATAGACGAAATTATCCAATCTATTAATACATTTAATCATATAATATTATTATCTTTGTTAGAATTGGATGAGTTTATTGTAAACGTAAATTAGACAGATATTTTAAAGCCCAAAATTGTTAAAAATTAGATAAAAATTCTAAAATCCTAAATTATCAAAAACTTATAAGAGTTAAATTGAAACCGAGGGAGTAGTTTGTAGGGAAGGGGCTTACCTTCCAGCATTAGCGGCACAATTAGATGAAAACTTGGAACAATCAGAGCCACCATAGCATGGATTGCATTCACAAATAGGCTCATGCCCTTTGAGAACCAAACCATCTAAGTATGCTCTTCCATGCCCTGAGCATTTTATGGCTGCCACTGCCTCAGCTTCCTCAGCAGCGCTTGTGCTCCAAGTTGGCTCCCACTCTTCTCCACAAACAAACAAGTTTAAGGAAGAAAATAAAATTAAGATTGATATGGTGAATGCTAAATACATTGGACTACTCGTGTTTTTGGCCATTGTAATTCTTTTGTTGTTGTTTTAGAAATTCTTCATGCAATTTTGTATATGGGTTGCATAATGTATGGCTCGTGCTAGATGCATTTAAATAGAGCTAAATGGTTGACCATTCATCAATTTTCAAAATTAGCTATATATGAGGGTCAAACTTCAACTTGCTAGAATTTGTTAAGTGTACGTTTAGTCTGCTGAAAGTTATTAGATTCTATATATATATGACATACGCAACTTTGATTCAAACATTTTATAATATTATTTAGGCCACATATTATCTAGTCATGATTTTAGATCAGAGCAAGGAAATTTCAAGTGATTTATATAATCACTGTCAGACCATGACTTGGGTTCTATTTCATTTTTTCTTTTCTGATGATCTTGTACATATTTACAAATTCATAATTTATTTCACTTGAATGATTATTTAAATAATGAGTATGATAATAAATTATATTTATTGACATGTTGATATACGAGTGTAGCACTTTTTTACAATGTCAGTATATTCTAATAATCATGGTTATCAAACTCGCGAGTTTAAGTAAACTCGTGGAGCCTCCGTAAACTCGGATCGTAAACTAGGATCATAAACTCGTACGAGTTTACCTATTATTAAAAAAATATTAAAAAAATATTTTAAAAAATTATTATGCTACAAAAATATATTTAATAAAACTTGAAATTCATAAATACATTTATATCCATAACAAAGCACAAATAAAGATGAAATATATGAGTTCTAAGTTCAATTCATACATAATACATATAACATAATACATAGTATTGACTACGGAACATCACAAGAAGCGAATTTGTGACGATGATGTCTTCAATATAGAACACTAAAGCACAAATAGCAATGCAGAGGTCACGCACCCTGGTGGGAAAGATCCCTGAGCAAAGGATGAAATACATACGACAAGCAACGACGGAGCACAACGGAGCACGATTGTAGGCGCAACTGTAAATGATAACTCTAAAATACTTAAATGACCTAAATCTAAAAACTCATAGTTATGGAAAACAATATCAAACTTGTTTTGTTTCTAAAAAAAAAAAAAACTGCCTTGTGGGTAAACTCGTAAAATCGGGAGTAAACTCGCGATTTTATGCGAGTTTACCCGAGTTTACCCGATTTTACCCAGAAACGAGTTTACATGCGAGTTAGCTCGATTTTACAACCTAAACTCGTAAAATCGTCCGATTTTACGAGTTTACACGCGTTTTTAATAACTATGCTAATAATTAAGACAACGTTTGTTTACTGAGACAAGACAAAAATATTGAGAGATAGAGACAAAAATCATGTCTGTTTACTGAGACAAACACAAAAATTTGTGTCTCAAGATAGAAAATTTGTGTATTTTCGACACCTCCGTTTTGCTGGGACACAAGGACACAACCTTTCAGGATAATGTGTGTTTTTTTTTTAAAAAATTTCTATTAAATTAATTCAATAAGAGTATTTTAAGTTATTTGGACTGTATTTTCTGTCTCTATTAAACCAAATAAGATAGAGATACGAATAAATGTGTATTGTACACTGTCACCAAACAAAATACAAAATTGACTTATATATCTCTGTCCCAATATTTCTATATTTTAGTCTTGTCTCAGCAACTAAACGTAGCCTTAACAACGGAATTCACCATTTAAAACAATTTATTCAATATTGTCGTAATTCATACAAGTCTTGCCCATAGATTTATTCAATACTGTTATAATTCACAAACTAAACTTTGTTTGCCTCAATTACGGTTCTTATCTTATTCTACGTACGTTAACATACCCTCTTAGGTTGCAGCAAATACTTTTCTTTTCCATTTTCAGAAATGCAACTCCTATTATCTTACTCGCAACCATCTGTTTTATCTGGAAAACGTGACTTATAAGACATAGGAGCAAAACCTTGAGTATAGAAATAACATTATTTTGTATCTACGCATATATTATTATGATGAATCTAGACCTAATAAAAACCCGTGCACTTTTCTTGCACTTAGTAGTCCTATGTTTGGAAAAATTACAGTCAAAAAATTAGTCTGAATTTTATAAGAGATAGAAGATGTATGCAGAAAATAACACGTTTGTTTTGAAATTTGTGTAGGAGATATGAATTTTTTCTAACACGTAATTTCGTTATCTTGAATGCCTAGGTTGGAAAAAAATGCTAATATATAAGAATTGTGAAATACTAGTCTATTTTTTTTTTTAAAGATTTGTGCATCGTCAACAATGACTAATCTCTCTTTAAGAATTTGAGGTCATTAAAATGAATATACTTCTTTTAACAAAACATTTTTTATTTACACTGTTAGAAATTGAACTATTGACCAAATGCTAAAGAAGTCAAATTATTTACCAACTATGCTAAGATTTAGCGGTAATGTTAGTCTATTTTTGCTGGTAGATTAATTCAAAGACAGGTCTGAACTCCTTTTTGTGAATTTTCATTTTAGGACAATCACCAAATTTACAAAATTACCACAAAATATCCTAACAACGACGAAAAGAAGGAGAAATTTGAATATACAAGTATAATATCATCACATCAACAAGTCTTAGTTAACATGGGATAATTCAATGGTATGTTGTAGTTTATTATTTATTTAGTTTTATTTTAAAATTATCTTTAATTTTGTAACCGAAAAATCAGAGCATCAATTGTGTTTTGAATGATAATTTTCAATTATTCTATTATTTATTAATAATAAAACTTTGAGATTATGCTTTTAAAATGGTTGAACGGCTATGCTTTGTGGTTACAATTTTTATTCAATAATCTTATTATATTGAAAGCTTCAGTTTGTGTTGGGGAGTGCGTGAGAATTACAAGAATTATCACAATTTCATTTTCATATCTCCTTTTTTAATATGTCATTTTGTTTAATATATCTCTTTTTTCTATATTTTTTTGGATTAAACACTATGAAAATCCTTGCTAGTACTCGAGAGCCTGGACATCCAAATGCACCCGCTGAATCTTAGAAAACACCTCACTAACAGAATAAATTCTTAAGGGCAATGTTTCAAAGCACGCTTCAGGTGGTATCCTGTGTGAGTTATTCACAGACAAATAATTGAGAACTTAAGCAACTCTTTATGAAAGCATATTAAAGAAATTTAATTTTTATATTATGTTAAGTATTTGTGTTGTTTTTTTTTTTAATTTCTGCTTCGCTAATTATTTATAGACAATTTTATTTATTATTAGGAGATTATTTGTATTATTTATGATCAATATTTACAACATGGTGTTGCTTAACGATGGATCAAATGCTATGTTCCATGCATGGAAAGCATTTACATCGGTCCAATCGTTTATGGACATGGATGATTCAATATCGTTTTTACATGAAAGTACATTTATATAAACTTAAATTCATGTCCATTACCTTTTTCCTTCTCTCTCGTAATTCAAGTTCCCATGTTTCTTAAACACGTATAGAAATCTTCTTACGGATCAGACTATAAGTTTAATAAGTTTAGAACACTTATAAAGTGATATTTCTGAACAAATGATGAGTATTCTCAATATATAAAAATTTTATTATCACACCGGAATTTTTTATCCTACTTCACTAAGGAAAATTCTTGGACACACATATATATAAATATAAATATAAATATAAAGTGAGGCACTCAAGGTTGGTTGTTAAGATCGCGATGTTATTTGCAAGATCGCATGATCTTATGTTCTTGTAGTGCATCTTAGATCCCAATTCTATACTGAGAATTGGATTTGTTACATTATAGTAGGCACTACTAAAAACAAGTCTATTACCGTCGGTTATGGCTCGATGTGTGAATATTGCACAAGAGAAGTTTGTTGGCATAAAGAGCCACGACTGTCATGTGTTTATGCAATGTCTTATCCCAATTGCGTTCAAAGAACCACCAAAGAGTGTGCTGAAACCGATAAGCAAGCTTAGCCAGTTTTTCAAAACTTTGTGCTCATCGATTTTGACACTGAAGACATCTTAGTCATGGAGCAAAACATTCCCATTATCCTTTGTTCACTTGAGAGGGTGTTTCCCCTACGTTTTTTTATGTAATAGAGCATTTGCCTGTACAATTAGCATATGAAGGCCAAATGTGTGGTCTGGTCCAGTACAACTGGATGTATCTGTTTAAAAGGTGCATGAGAGTGTTCAAAAGAGCTGTGAAAAATAGGGCTCAAGCGGAGGGGTCCATATGCGAAGCATTCCTAACAAAGAAAACTTCTTATTTATGTTCGTACTACTTTGGTACTAATGTTAATTGCAATAGAACCAAAGTAGGACGTAACGATGACGGTGGTGTAATGCCTAATCGGTCGATGTTTTCAATTTTCAATCAAACTGGATGCACAGCTAGAAGAGCAAATGCTTATTGGTTGAATGCGTAAGAAAGGGTTGCAGCTCACTTGGTTGTTCTGTGGAGTTGTGAAGAAGTGCCTCCATATTACCAGTAAGTTCAATCAATCCTTATAATCTTGTTTAAAGTTGTAATACGCAATTTCTAAAAATGTTAATTATGTTGATGCGTGTTTTCAGGATGTTTCAACAACAATTTGGTGATCAATATGATGATCAAATGTTTCCTTCATGGTTTGTAAATTATGTATGTCTTTAACTTTAAACTATATATTTCAATCGAATGATTTCCTTTATCGTAATCAGATAAGTATAACTTAGTTTTAAAATCAATATAGGTGCAAAGTCATTGTAGCATTGACCATCACTTAATGAGTTTATCCTGGGACCTTTGAACAAAGCAATTAGTTGACCCATTTATTTTGTAAAAGGATACAAATTTCATACATCTGAATGGGCAACTAGATAAAGGACAAACAATAGTAAGATTTGGGTTAAGGGTGAATATACTAATGCTGTTGAAACAACCAATGATTGGTATGAAGTACTTAATCAAATTATTGAATTGGAATATGCACACAATGGTCCATCTCATCATGTTGTACTTTTTTACTGTGATTAGTATGATCATACGGAACTCGGACTCACCTCGACTACAAGACCACTGAGATTAATCTTACACAGCGGTACAAGGGGTATGATCTGTTCATTGTTGTTGAAAGAGCAAGACAAGTCTATTATGCAAACTATCCTGGAGGTAGCCAATCAAGTTGGAAAGTTGTGATGAAATGCAAGTCAAGTGGTCGAATTGAGTTTGATGACATCGAATCTTCAAACAATACATTTGATCAAGCATATCAACTGCCGGAGCATATCCCGACGACGATAATTGTTGAGTTTCCAAATCCTACAACATTAGCCAGTAATACATTTGATGATCACCTGGACATTGTTGAACTCCCTAACCTCTAACAACATGCAAGTGATCAAAAGGTCGATGTTTACAATGATAACAATGAAGAAGAAGAGTTCGATGATGAACTTCGTTCTGAAAGTAACAATGACAGTTTTGAACTTTTAGAATAGTATATGCAATTATTTAACAATTTTACAAACGATAATGATTTTTTCAATTTTCATATTTTCATTGGGTTGGTATAATAATAGGCATTATGAAGAGACAACAACTGAAACATTGTTGTGCCAAATACAGTTGAACTGTATGCCCAAGGAGTTCTTGAAGATGCCATATAAGGGAAAGAAAACTACATAAGCTAATCCACCTTCTAAAGACATGTATTTCAAAAGCTCTAGTCCAACATTGGTTAGATCACAAACCTTTTAAGTATTTATATACCTTTAGTAGTTGTTGTATTGGTAAAAAGAGTTGAGAAAGGAGTTTGGCTCGCGCGCATGAGTCCAAGCCATTCAGGCTCTCCGAAGTGCAAATTGATGGATTTGCCCCCCCCCCCCGTGCGCACCACAAAGAGCGTATCAGTCTTTTTGCAAACATATTTTTTGGACTTTTGCACTTATCCAAGAAACCATGTTTTTTGGGCTTTCGCACCCTCCATCATATATATATGCCATGTGCATTATAATCTATTAAG
The DNA here is from genome assembly GCA_003254905.1 of Nissolia schottii. Taxonomy (NCBI): domain Eukaryota; kingdom Viridiplantae; phylum Streptophyta; class Magnoliopsida; order Fabales; family Fabaceae; genus Nissolia; species Nissolia schottii. The sequence goes on from QANU01006828.1 coordinate 183,904, forward strand.
AATTTTGTGTGCCTATAAAATAGTGTTTGGATATTATACAATTTTATATGATTTTATGTTAAAAACCTATTATATAATTTATTCGCCAAACCGGGTGGCAAATCCGGGTTGAAATATGTCAAAATCGGTTACCAAGGTTTACGGTTATAGGGCACGTGGGTAGTGATTTGCCAACACTGGTGGCGAATTCATGTTGAATTCGCCTACCGCGTTGACGAATTAGGACAAATAATGTTTTTAGGTTTGTAAGGAATTCGCCAACCGTGTTGGCGAATCTGACGTGGTCGTCCACGGGGTCTGCGGAATCCACGTCAGTCCAAACGGTGGTAGTTTGGTGAAATGTTTTGAAACGAGGGTATTTTGGTAACTAGTTCCTCTAGTGAGGGTAAAAGAGTAAAAAACTCTCAAATTTTGGTCGGTTATATCTGACAAAAATTTAGACTAAAATATTAATATTATTATCATTGGATACCTATGATGGTAATTTTTCTTAAATTATGTGTAAATATAATCAAATTTTTGTCGAAATTAATCGACAGTATACGGATTAAAATATGAATTTAATTATCTTCTGTTGTGTTCGACTGTAAATGGTTCAACACAAACCATTCTTGGGCTGCCATTGCCGCCAGTCTTAGTCACCGGTAGCTACCATCGGCTCTCCTTATCCAAAGGTAATAGGTTTCTATCGAGGCTTCGAGGCTATTACCGTCAGTCCTTTTTTTGATGGTACGTCCGACGGAAAGTAAAATATCCGACGATAATCAAGAAAAAATCTGACGCTAACTCCGACGGTAATGTGCGTTTTTCTTGTAGTGAGGATCGTTGGAGAAGATTGTAAGCTCGTTGAAATCGTTCGAGTTTGCCGTATGATCTCTTCCTTTCTTTGTGATGCTTTCGCACGTTCCCAATCTCTTTCCACCTCTTTTCTTATCTTAATCTCGCCTGTAAGAAAATGTATCCTCTCAAGTGAAGTTTTGTTATGTAAAGTTAAATGTGATTTCTTATCATTAATTGAGAATGTGAGACTTACACATCATAAAAGCAACAAAGATGTTGATAGTGAAAGATTACATATAAATTCATATAATAAGAATTTTACTTTAGAAGATTCACTCCACTCCCACGTATGTTTGAGTTAGGTGAGTGGAGAATGGGATGGATTGATATTGGGCCAAGAGAATGGCCCACAGAATGGTTTATCTCTAAGACTCTAATATTAAAATGTCTGGGCCAAGGAGCAAAAAGATTCGTTATGGTTATATTGTTGTCTGTTATAGAAAAAAAATTATAAATCTTTTGTAAATAATATTAAAAATCAACATTAGACAAGTTAGTTTTTGTATAGAGATGTTTAAATAAAATTTTGTATTTTTAGTAAAACCTTGCTATCTGCGTTATGATTTTCTTAGGTTAATCCTACTTTTTATATATATATATATATATATATATATATATATATTTGTGTCGTTACGTGATTATTTTTTAAATTTGATGCATACAAGGGTACAGTAACAAAACTAAACTCTATCCCTCCCCAACATTTTGTCTTGGTCCATACGGCATTATTCTACATTGCCACCTCTCTTCGGCATGGTAGAACAAAGTAGTGCCCTATAGTTTTATCTGTTTGTTATGCTCTTTCAATCTTATTCATAATTTGGATATTGAGAACTTTAAAGACAACTTTTTTGTGTTAGAAAGTAACGACAAAAGGAGTAATTCGTTTTTTTTAAAAGAAAAATATGGGTTTTGAATAATACAAGTGAAAAAAATATGACTTAATTACAAGTGAGTAATGAAAGGAGAAGAGTACTTAGATACTAAATAGAGAGAGAATGGTGCTAACCCAACGCATCATCACCCATCATTCTCTTCTCAAATCATCAACATTGTTTTCACTTCCATCTTCAACAATCTCTCATTGTTTTTGCCGTCCTCTGGATCTCCACCACACAATAATAAAACTCTCTTGCATGTAGCCACCTCGCCGCTGCCACCACATGGGCCACCACCACCGCAGCAGTCGCCGCCACGAGTCCTCCCCGGGTCCCTTCCCTCCTCTCTCCCCAACATACTCCTCCGTCTCCGCCCCAATCCCCATCCACAACGCCCACGCCCACGCCCGCCATGACTCCTCCCCGGTCCCCTTCCCTTCCCTCTCCCCACCGCAACCCCGCTCCCGCCGCCATAAGCGCCGCGACTCCCTCCCCGGGCTCAGCATCATCCCTCCCTCCAATCCCTCCCTGCCACGTGGACCTTCTCACCACACCCGCTATGGATCCTACCCGGGCCCATTCCTTCTCACCGCAACAAACTCCCCACCTTCCCCACGTGATTCCATCACCCCGCCCTCGTTCCACGCGCCAGACTCCGGCCAGCATCTCACGCGCTATGAATCCGATCCGGGGCTCCTCCCTTCCACGTCATCATCATTGCTATCAACGCCCTCGTCATCCCCTCTCAACAACCACATGCACATGTTCCACGTGATCAAACGGAAGCTTGGCATATACGACAAAGAGAGCGAGCTGACGTGGCCGTTTGGGGAGCTCAACGGCCTCGATTATGATGACGTAAGGGAAACCGCCTACGAGGTGTTCTTCACGGCGTGCCGCTCGTCGCCCGGGTTCGGAGGGCGGAGCGCCCTCACGTTTTATTCCAAGCACGAAAATAATGGCGGCGGCGGTGGCGGTGGTGGAGGAGGTGGAACGGGGCACGTGCAGGTGTCGCAGACGAGTAGGGTGAAGCTTGCGTTAGGGTTGAAGATGTTGAGGAGCTCGTTGTCTCAGAGGATGATGGTGGAGGAGTCGTCGTCGATGATGATGTCGCTGTCGATGCCGACGTCACCGGTTGAAAGCCCTCGGTCGAGGAATGGAAGGCCGAGGAGGCAGATGAGTATGGCGGAGGTGATGAGGGTGCAGATGGGGGTCACGGAGCAGAGTGATACCCGGCTTAGGAAAACCCTCATGAGGACCCTTGTAGGCCAAGTAAGTTAATTAAAACATAATAATGTTTTTATTTATTATTTATTATCATCTATTCAATATTAAGAATGCGGATGATGCTATTTGGACACTAAGCATTATGTAATATGAGTGGCGAGCCTATGATACATGAGAGATTAAGCATGGTGTCTAAAAAGTATTTTTGTAAGAATACCAATGATTTAGAAGTTTTAGGAGGTATAAATTTCTATTTGACTTAATTATTTATGCTTTTGGTAACTATTATCTCTTCATACTTAAATATTTTATAGTGGATTAACTTGACTCGAGTCCGATTAAGTGGACTCCATTAAACTTCATATGCTAGTGACTTGAATAAAATCATTTTAATGTTTTTGTTTGATGTTTAAATAATAAGACTCAAGTTAAGAATGTATGCCTTATACAAAGATATGTCACTTCTTTTCTAACTTTTGTTTTTAATTTCATTTGAATCACATTGCATGAAAATGTATGCTTTTGTTCCTTTCATGGTAGAGGGGTGAAATCCCCAATGTTGTTTTGAGCTTTTATTTTATTTTTGTGCGGTTTGTGGTTCTTTGGTATAATCGTCTATGCTTAGTTGTAATGACAAATGCATGGGGTGACATAGGCAATGTATTCAGTTTGTTGAATGATTTCCTGACTAAACTTTTCATTTTATTTTATTTTTAGTGTTGTACCAATGAAAATGACCACATTGCTACTTTACTCATGCTATAAGAGTGTTAAATTATGCAGTGCTTTAAACAAGAATAAGCATTATTTAATTAAATTTGATTTTTTTTTAAATTGATTTTAGTCCATCAAGTAATCTATTTGAAGATTCGTCCCTAGCTAGAAGAACTCTGATGTGTTTGGCCACTCCACATTTTAGGATAAAATTCTTGAACTAGATACAGAGAAATTTGCTTCTTGTGTTGATTTTGCAGATTCTTACATCTGACTTCTTAGTGCATAAATAGATATTGGAACTATCAAAGCGGATATATAATATACAGCTAACTCAGAGATTATGCCAACAATGAATCTCTTAACACATTTGATGCAAAGTGCTTACTTTTGGACTCAAAAAAATCACTTGAATTTCGCAGCTTGGCCGGCAAGTAGAAACTGTCATCCTCCCATTAGAACTCCTTCGCCACCTAAAGTCCTCGGAATTCAACAACTTCCAAGAGTACCACTTGTGGCAAAAGAGGCAGCTCAAGATCCTAGAGGCAGGGCTTCTCTTGCACCCTTCAATCCCAATAGAAAAGACCAATACATTCGCGATGAATCTCAGAGAGATCATGCGAAGCGGTGAAGACAAGCCTTTGGACACCAGCAAAAACTCGGATACTATGAGGATTTTCAGCAACTCAGTGGTTTCCTTATCAATGAGAAGCCCCAATGGCGCTCCAACCAACATTTGCCACTGGGCCAATGGATACCCTGTGAACATTCACCTCTACATATCCCTCCTTCAGTCCATTTTTGATCTGAGGGATGAGACATTAGTTCTTGATGAGGTTGATGAGTTGCTTGAGCTGATAAAGAAGACATGGTCAACCCTTGGTATCAATAGGCCAATTCACAATGTGTGCTTCACATGGGTTCTGTTTCAGCAATATGTGGAAACTGGGAAGATAGAGCCTGATCTGCTCTATGCCTCACATGCCATGTTGAATGAGGTGGCAAGTGATGCTAAGAAAGAAAAGGATTCCTTGTATGTTAAGATATTGAAAAATGTGCTCAGTTCAATGCAGGAGTGGGCAGATAGGAGAATGTTTAACTACCATGACTATTTTCAGGAAGGGGAGGTTGGACAAATTGAGAACCTTCTTCCTGTGGTGTTGTTAGCATCCAAGATTTTGGGAGATGTTACTATCTCTGATGAAGAAAGGAAAGAGAAAGGAGATAAGACTCTAGCAGATTTCTCTGAGGATCGAGTCGATGATTATATTCGATCTTCCTTGACAAATGCATTCGCAAAGGTAATGTTTTGGTCTGTTCGATTTTTTGGCTTGCTAGAACTTGTTCCAATATCCGTCCAAAGGATGGCCAGACTTGGATATTATTTATTGAGTTTTTGTTACCTTGATCTAATGCATTTTTTAGAGTTGGAATGGACATCCAAGGTCCTTATTATGGCCGAGATGATTGGAATGCTCATTTATGCGCTTTAAGAGCGTCATCCGGTCATTTATAAAGCTTATTATTTCTATAATTATAATTTTTCCATTCATTATATTCTGGACGCTACATAAAGTTAAATGTTTGGTCCATATCTACCCAATTAATATATATGCTTAACTTTAATATATAAACATAGTCAAAAGTATTTTGTTCTGGCCAAGTTTCTGGAGCCTGACCGGCCATTTAGGAAAACAGGCTGAGCAGAATGTTCAGGTGCTATAGGCTAAATTGGAATAGATTTTAATTTTGTTATCATAACGACTTTCTTGTTTTCTGATGATTGTAGATCATGGAAGCGGCGAATGCCAAGTCTGCTGAATTCGAAACAAAGGAAGACATAAGTCAAGTAATGGTTGAATTAGCTCAGGAGACTGAACATTTGGCAATGAAAGAGAGAGAGAATTACAGTCCAGTGTTGAAGAAATGGCAATGTACAGCAGCTGCAGTTGCAGCATTGACACTGAACAATTGCTATGGACATGTGCTAAAGCAGTACCTGAGTGAAATGGTGACCTCACAAACAAATGAAACAATTCTGGTGTTGCATAGGGCCAGAAAACTAGAAGATATTTGTGTCAAAATGGTGGTTGAAAACTCAGCAGATTGTGATGATGGTGGCAAAACAGTGGTGAGAGAGATGGTTCCTTTTGAAGTTGATTCAACCACGGTGAGCCTTGTGAGAAAATGGATAGATGAATCCATGCAGAAAGGGAATGAATGTTTCCAGAGAGCCAAAGAAATTGAAGTGAGTTTTTCCAAAAGATACCAAGAAGGAGAAACACATTATATGTTGCATTTAGAAAATTATAGCCAATAGTTTTGTTTATGAATGAATAATTTTTTCTTTTACCCTTCTATTTTAGACATGGACTCCAAAGTCTAAATCCGAGCCTTATGCGAAATCAGCAGTTGAGCTGATGAATTGGGCCAAGGCAACCATACAAGAATTCTTCCTAATTCCAATAGCAATAACTGAAGATTTGGTTCAAGAACTTGCTGGTGGAATACAGAAGATACTCCGGGAGTACACATTGTTTGTTGCAGCATGTGGTAAGTTCTTCATTTCAATCAATTCATATAAGTTAAACATGTTTTCTCTAGGGCTAGTTTGGATTCTGCTATTTTTATTTTCCATGTTTTCTATTTTCAGGACTTTATGAAGGAAGTAGTAAAAACAAGAAATGAAATTAAGAAACATGATTTTATTGTTTTCACTATTTCCTTCACAAAATTCTGAAACCAGAAAACACAATAAATGGAAATAGGAAATGAAAAACAGACCCTTGATATCAAAATCACAAGGCAATAGTTCATTTGGAACTGCTATCGAATCTCATTCAAAGTGAGTATCATTCTTACTTCATTGTGTTTTGATCTGAATTCTCTTAGGTTTAAAAGAGAACTACATTCCATCTCTTCCCCCACTCACAAGATGCAATAGGAACTCAAAGTTCCACAAGCTGTGGAAGATACCCTGCAGTGTTGCTTGTGAAGATCCACACATTTATGGAATCTATGAATCCAATCTCCCTCATTCGTGCACCAGTCGAGGCACGCAGCGCCTCTACATCCGCCTCAACACCTTGCACTACCTCCTCTCCAGTATCCCCTCCCTTGACAAATCACTCTCCCTAACACAAGGAGTATTCCCTTCGAACCGCCACCGAAACAGCCTCAACCGGACACAAAGCCACAACACCAACAACAAAAACAACACTTCATACTTTGACATAGCAAACACTTCCATCCGAGCAGCCTGCAAACACCTCTCTGAAGTCGCCTCCTACCGCCTCATTTTCCTCGATTCGAGCGCCTTCTTCTACGATTCCCTCTATGTTGGCGATGTAGCCAGTGGCAGGATCCAGCCTGCACTAACAGTCCTCAAGCACAACATCAAATTAATGACTGCGATCCTCACCGAAAGAGCTCAATCACTGGCAGTAAAAGAAGTCATGAAGGCATCATTTGATGCATTCCTCATGGTCCTCCTTGCCGGCGGAACATCAAGGATTTTCAATGAGATAGACCATATTAGCATCCAAGAAGACTTTGAGAGCCTGAAGAAACAGTTTCGAAACTGGGAAGGGTTGGTGGCAGAGGATGTGGTGCACAAAGAGGCTGAGAAAGTAGAGGGAGTGATAGAGTTGATGGGGACGAGCACTGAGCAATTAATGGAGAATTTGAGCATTGTGTCAAGTGAGGCAAGTGGTGTTGGTGTCATTGCCAATGGCAATGGGAACAACAAGCTCCCAATGCCTCCAACCACAGGGAAGTGGAACAGGACAGACCCCAACACAATACTGAGGGTGTTGTGCTACAGAAATGACAGGGTTGCAAACCATTTCTTGAAGAGGACATTCCAAATAGCAAAGAGGAGATGACAACAACAACAAAAAAAGGAGAGAGGCATAATAGTACCTTTTTCTTCTTCTTTTGCTAAGCATTGTTGGTACATAGTTTCTTTCATTCAAAGGATGCCGGCGGAATGGCCGGAGAGAATTTTGCATGGATACAATAGCTATATGTTTAGGGTAAAAGTGGGAACCGTCTTCTTTATTGAAGAAGATATTCTTGGGGTGCTATTAGAGCGTCGTGTTGAATATGTTTTATACTATGTAATGAATGACATTTTAGCTACAAGTGATGAGTAAGATAAAAGCTGAAATATTCATTCTTCGTATGATTTAATATGTTTAACATGACATTTTAGAATTACACAAGAATTTCTCTCGTTGAAAATACACTCACTTATTTTTAAGATTTGCTGGCTTTGTTGTTGTGTGTATAAATGTGAAGTGTTAGAATTTTGCCTATTTGAAAGTTTGTTTTCTTCTTGGAATGGAGAACTTTAGGATGAGTAGTGTCTTGTTTTTTCATCTCTTGCCATGTTCAACATTGAAGAAATCACCGTGGATATGCTGAGTTGTCTCTTCATCAAAAGAAGAGATTATTTTATTTCTTATATTTGGTGGGAAAATTGAGAGGAGAGAAAGCACAAATTTGTCAATATAATTTGATAATCATGCACTTAATCTAGTAGTAGCTTGTTTGTTAACTAGGGTGCTATCATCATTTTTGGGCACATATGCACAAGAAATAGGATTATTAGATCATGCGTTGTAATTTCAATGTGCCATGCAAAAAAAAAAAGGACTTAGTTGGAGGATTTGAAGTCATTCCGGAAACAAAGTACTAATACTAACAGTTAATTCAAAGAGTAACTTCATCAAAGTAATAACTACTACGTACTATAAACGCACTTCATCAAATCAACCAAGTAAATTTTATGAATAATTTATTACAAATTGGCTCCAGTGCATGTGATTTTAAAATATTATAATATTAAAATTTCCAAAATTTTAATTTACTATTATATATATATATATATGGTTTTCACAAAAAGTATAATAAAAAAAATACTATTGTAGTAAATTTTTGAAAAAACTTCTGCCGTTGTTTTGGTGCACCAAAATAAAAATGAAATGTTTTTTCATATTAAATCCCTAACCTCATAGTTAAGAGATAAGGTCAACTACCACTACACCACACCACTTTGTGGTTACCAACCCAAGATAAGGAGAAAATTATATTCTCATCATCATCATCATCATCATCATCATTCATTTACATAGTCATCTCATGTTAATATGACTCTAATAAATGGTGCAGATGAAAACATGACCATCTCCTTTTTAATTTTAAAATGATATATATATATATATACACACACACATATCATTAGCTTTATAAATGATTGTCACCATAAACTTTTCTCATTTGTCGACGAATAATGGGATTTTTATTCATGTTTACTAGTAATATTTGTTGCAAAACTTTTACCAACACAAGATATATGTGCCCCTAATTAATTTGCTACCGCCAGTAAAAAATTTTTGCGACAACAACTGTATATTACCACTAAAGTTCATATATAATGCTTGCCATTAAAATTGCGGTATGGTTTAATGATCATATTTTTGCGGCTACATTTTTCAAAAGGATTTACGCTGCTTGCGTATATAGTCCCAGGATCCCAATGCGTAGTGCACAATACAGTTTTTTGAGCTTGCTACACGTCTGCGGCTTGACTTTAGCAAATGTGCATGATAAGTCCTTGTGGGCCCATCTTTATTAGGCATTTACAACATCCTTTCGACAAACTATTTCTACTATCACGTATAAATGCATTCATCTCTACAACCCCCCCTCCCACATGAGTGTGTTAACACATTGGCACATTTTTGTAGATATTTATTATATCCTTTACGAGGTTCTGGGATTTTATCAAGTCCATACATTAGAGATGTAGCGGCTTGGATTAATACCGTGGACACCACAAATTAACATGACATCAATGTATCAAAAATGTGTTTTGCCATACTAGATAGAATCAGATTGAGTCACGAATATAATCTTGTTGAATGGGTGAGTGTGATTTTATAATCGACGATAGTTTATTGATAGGCAAAAGACAATAAACAAATATAATTACAAGAATTGTTACAAATTAAGTTATAACAGTTACAAAGTAAATATCATAATATTCGTAGCATTATTGTGACATTTTTAACATCTTCTCAAATTTAAGTGGGTATCAACGAAACTAACTTAACATTATCGCTAAGTTCTTGAATGATAAGTTAACTAACTAACATGTCCTATATTTTATACAATGATTGACTAATGCTAAACTTTAAAGTGACAAGGGGTTACTTTGTCTTTCACAAAATTAGAGAGAGACCAAAATGAAGAAGTTTCATTAAGACGGAAAAAGGAACGTAACCAATTCACAGATCATGTAAGTTATAACTAACTCTAAGGAAGTACCGGTTAAATCAAAATATAACTTGCACAAAGTGATAATAAAGACAATCTATTAAATTTAGTAGTTACCTTTGTTTTATTGGAGGTAAATGTGTATATAAAACAGCTTGCAACACGTACATCGTCAAGATATCCATAAAATTGAAACATTTTCTTCATTCTATTGTGACTCAATCCATCAAAAATGTAAAAACACATTTTTTTGTTTCATTGATAATCATGTTGGCGTGCACAATATCCCAAGCCACTAAGTCTCTATCCAAACAAGGCAATAATATTACAAATAACAAGACGTGGCATGGTTGTGAATTACCACCAGAACCTCGAAGTGGATTCTATGCGCATTAAGGTTATTGTGTCAATGATATGCTGACAGAGAGATGTGGGGACTAAATAATATTGATCATAAGACACCGGGTTTGTCTCATGATTGTTGTAGAAAAATGATTGCGATGAATGTGGCGCCCAAAACGGCAAGTTGCAACAAGGATTTATCATGGACAATTTTTAACATCAGCAAATTTAAAAGGTGGGAAGCCACTATATATGCAAGGAGTATATATGTTATTAAATGTGCAAAGAACAGTTAGATAAGTTTATTAGTCAAGTTCAACGTTGTTCCGAGATATATATGGTTACAGGAGCGTGCTATCCTGGACGGTCCAACTTAATTAGTCCAGGCAATATTATTTCATAACTGTAAAATTACTTATTAATCCCTCTCTCCCCTTTCTACTTTGCTTCATACCCCCGGATAACGGGATTTTTATTCTTGTTCACTAGTAATGTTTGTTGCAAAAACTTTTACCAGCACAAGATATATGCCCCAAAACATTAATTTGCAACCGCCAGTAAAATTTTTGCGACAAGTTCTATATGTTGCCACTAAAGTTCATAATGCTTGCCATTAAAATTGCAGTATGGTTTAATGATCTGAATAAAAAAAATGTGTTTTGCCATATTAGAATCAGATTGAGTCACGATAGTGTAATATTATATAGTTTTTGGAATGAATGAAGAAAATGCTTCAATTTTATAGTTATCTTTGAAGATAAAAAAAAGAGCTACAATAAGAAAAGTAACTACTAGAGCAATTTTATTAATTATTACTTTGTTCTCTTTGAAACAACTAGAATCTATATATACCTCGCGTGGTGAGTATATAAAATATGTCAATAGTTTTTTAAATAAAATTTAAAATAGACTTTAAAGTGAAATTGTTACTAAAATAACTTGAAACATTTATGTATATTGTTAATACGATCATTTAGTAATATTATTGTGATACCGTCATCATTCAAATAATTGAACGTTTCACATTTCGTATCCTACAATTAAAATGTACATTAAATTATGGGAAACAAGTTATAAAATTAATTTATTAGAAACCAACATGTAATAGTAAATAATATTTTAAACATAAACATACTTCTCAAGTAATTTTTTTAAAAAAAAAGTTATTCTATGAAGATGCAGAGTATTGTACTACTTGGTAGTAATCATAATAATAGCAGGATAAAATATTTGTTATCCCATATAAGTAAGTGATAACAAGTTCAAAATAACTATTCCATTGTCTGATGAAGCATACATATTCAAGTATTAGTTTACGAACTTACTTATACAATACTAGATAAATAAACTTAAGTTACAAGTACAAAAGTCAGAGCTAATGACAGTTAATGCATTATGTAATATGTGAATGTCAAAGTTAAACATTTTCAGTGATGTGTGAAAACATGGTTGGACATACGTGCAAGTTTCGTTTATAATGGAATTGTATTGGAACTAATTCCATAAATATTTAAATTAAGTGTACTAAAAATCATTTGGAGTAAGATGTTGACATTCTGCTTATCACCTATTAACGACTTCTGCATAAATGTACACGTAGTCACCAATATTCTTACAAAACTTTGAGATACATTTTGACCTCCGAATACACATTACAACTGTATGTCAGCCACTTAATCTACAAATTATGAACGGTTTTTGGGTACTATCTGAAATATAACAACCAAATAAGTATAATACATGTACATTTTTTTGAGAATTTAGCACCAAACTATAACTTATACTCATTTATGGTTGTTGCTTGTAATCATGAAATTCAGTTTATGGTTTACACAAAAAAAAAATTGTAATGGGTAAAGACAAAATAAATTAACATGTCCTGCGTACGTTATCATCAAGTTCGAGAATGACAAGTCAATGAGAGACCAATATATCATAAATTTTGTATAGTAATTAGTTAATGTTAGACTTTAATGAGATGAGAGGTTATTTTGTCTTCCGCAACACTAGAGAGAGATTAAAATGAGGTTCCACTAAAAAAAAATATAACTAATTAGCACATCGTGTAAGTTATAACTAACTCCAATAATGTATTAGTTATATCAACGTTTTTTTCAAAAAAGAAAAGTATTTTTTTAAACAATGATATATAAATGTTGATATACTTTTATGATGTGTTTATATTTATTTTTATTATGTTGATATCTATGATTATTACGTTGATGTCTATGTTTATTATGTTGATACTCACATATTAATGCTTAATGCTGGAGTGAGAGAATGAAAGAAGAGAAGAGAGAGAGACTAATTTGATGAATAAAGAAAAATTTATCAAGTTGATGTTGATGTTGACGTCTATTTCTATTATGTTGACGTTTAATTCTATTATGTTGAGTCCACTGAAGTGAAAGTCTACTATGATGATATCACGTGATGGAGGATGTGTGATTTAATGGAGAAAGAAGGCGTTGCTTGGTGATTTTTTCGTTTTATAAACTATGGGGTTATTGATAGGCTTGTCACCGAGTGGGCCCAGGTGAGTATGCTTCGTGTGAGGTACAGAGGCACATGGGGTGTTTTGCTCTAGGAACACATTTTCTCTTACATGATAATAGATTATACATAGAAATTGCTGCAGACACTGTATATATATAATTGACCTCATAAAAATATCGCCTTGTATTTGTTCCAATTGTTGTCGTAGAAAGCGTCCAAGTCATCACACAGAGAGAGCGATAGCCGGGCTGAAGTTGTGCAGAACAAGATAAGAGCAAAGAGTGATATAAATCGCTACCAAAAATGGTAATTTACCAAAAAAATTGAAAAACGGCGAGATAAATTGCCAAAAAAATGGTAATTTATCAAAAAAAATAAAAAAAGACACAAAATATGACAATTTATAAAAAGTATCACATTTTAATAATCTTTACAAAATTCTCACGTTTCAACATTAAATTGTTTTTTCCCCACATTCAAGTGTAATTTTTAAAAAATTGTCATTCTTCCACACAACTTTAATAGACCCATATTTTTGTGAGTCTGGATTTTGAGTATCATAAAAGACGAATGTAGAAATAGCAATACTCTAATAAAATCATTATTAAATTGAAACGAGCATAAGGCCTTGGGAGAACCACTCTCCAAAAGCTAGCTATTAGGGAGGGAGAGCCCAAGGCCTTATAAGGCCCCTCTTGCAAGGAAACCCCCCCGATGTGGGACTTCGTTACAATACTCCCCCTTCAAGAGCCGACGTTCCGGCGGCTCCACTCTACGGCACTTCACTCGGCGCTTCACTCAGCCTCTTGCTGGTTAGCCTCTCCGGTCAGAACCCTCCGTAGGTAGCCCTCTCCGGTTGGCCGGCTCTCAATGAAAGCACCATTGAAACGAGCATAAGGCCTTGGGAGAACCACTCTCCAAAAGCTTGAAACGGGCATAAGGCCTTTAGGAGAACCACTCCCCAAAAGCTAGCTATTAGGGAGGGAGAGCCCAAGGCCTTATAAGGCCCCTCTTGCAAGGTAACCTCCCCGATGTGGGACTTCGTTACAATACTCCCCCCTTCAAGAGCCGACGTCCCGGCGGCTCCACTCTACGGCACTTCACTCGGCGCCAGAGCAGCCTTCACGCTGGTTAGCACACCGGTCAGAACCCTCCGTAGGTAGCCCTCTCCGTTTGGCCGGCTCTCAACGAGAGCACCATTGAAACGGGCATAAGGCCTTTAGGAGAACCACTCCCCAAAAGCTAGCTATTAGGGAGGGAGAGCCCAAGGCCTTATAAGGCCCCTCTTGCAAGGTAACCTCCCCGATGTAGGACTTTGTTACATAAATCTAGAGAATCGGAGAGATATCATATTTGATCTCTAAACTTTTAATTGTTATCCTATTTAGTTTTTGATATAAATAAAATATCAAAGTAGTCCTCAATGTTTTCCGCCATTATCCTTGTTAGTCCTTCTGTTGTCCATGAGCTCAGTGATAGAAGGTGACAAAGGTTGATGTGACTATCAAGTCTCCCTTTAATCACCTTATTTTTTTTACTCACCACTCCCTCCCTATTCCAATCATCAATGAGTCTCCTCACTTACTCAAAAAACAACACCGCTACCCTCGTCCTTCTATTTAGTCATTAATGTAATATTAGGTGTCCTATTTAATCATAAATTTATGGACAGAGAGACTAACGAGAACAACAGAAAAGGATATATATATATATATATATATATATATATATATATATAAAAGAGATTACTTTTACACTTTATTTATATCAAATTTCAAACAAGAAACTAAGTAAAATTCTAACCACCATACAGGCTATTTTCCCCACCCCACAAAAACTACTTGCATGTATTTAGTTAAAGTTGTTGAAATGAGAAGGGAACTGATCATCAAACTGCTTCACGTGTACATATGAAACACGAGAGAGAAACAGTAACAACAGAGTAGGCAAAGAAAGAGAGGAGGAGCCGGATGGTAATAAAGTCATGTATTGTCAAATATGATCTCTCGCTATTAGTTGATGAGATGAACTCATTCATAACATAAGCAAAACAAAAAAATTAATGACAACAGATTATAAATAACAACGAGTGATAAAAAATTTAATTGAGAGAATTCATTTTTTAATCTCCCTGCTCGTGGAATTAAGTTTTTCATGCTATTGTCAAGTTCTATCAATTGAGCTTGCCCATCAGGGCTTTGAGCCCAAGTGTTTTCAATCAACAGTAATAACTTATTTTGGGCCAACCAACCCAAACCTTAAAATTTTGAATCCAGTCTACATAGTTTGGAACCAGGCCGTGGTAGTGGGCCGGTCCAGTCCATGATCGGCCCTATCACTTTTGTTTTTCCTCTCTCTTTTCTCATAGAAACACATCTCAACCATCCATTACGGACACACAGAGGGCAACGTGGCAACCATCCAACAGTCAATCCAAAAAGGCTGCGTATTTTTTACAGCACTTTTTCGCTGCACACAAAAATATACATATACCCCACACGAAAACACTCTCCTAGTCCCTTCATTTCTGAGTTCTCGTCTTACCCTAAAACCCTAGCACTCTCTCTTTCTCTCTCTACAAAACACCGAACCGAGCGAACATGTCTAGCACTGACGCCGAGCACCGCGAGGAGGAGGAGGCTCCAGCCGGCGAGGACGAGGACACCGGAGCTCAGGTCGCTCCAATCGTCAAGCTCGAGGAGGTTGCCGTCTCCACAGGGGAAGAAGACGAAGATCCAATTCTCGATCTGTAAGCTTTTTTTTTTTTTTTTTCTCTCTTAATTCTTCGCTCTGCGAAATATGAGCTGAAATTTTAGGGTTTATTGATTTTTACTTTTTGTTTGCAGGAAATCGAAGCTTTATCGATTCGATAAGGATGGGAACCAATGGAAGGAGCGAGGTGCGGGGACCGTGAAGTTCCTGATGCATAAGGTTACCGGGAAGGTTCGGCTCCTCATGAGGCAATCCAAGACACTCAAGATCTGCGCCAATCATCTCAGTGAGTTACCTCCTTTTCGTTGGATCGTTTCTGTGTTTTTGTGTGTGTGTGTATATATATATATATATATTTAATTTTGAACTTTTTGATGTGCACTTTGCAGTTCTACCTTCGATGAGTGTTCAGGAGCATGCTGGGAACGAGAAGTCCTGCGTTTGGCATGCCAGGGACTTTGCCGATGGTGAATTGAAGGACGAGCTTTTCTGCATTCGGTTTCCATCGATTGAAAGTAAGAATATTTTTGATACTCATCTAATTTGTTAAGGTCTTATTCATTTGTCAAAATCTTTGGTCACGTGTTCTATCATAATTGGTTATTGATGTGGTATCCACTCTTTTATTTATTTATTTATTTTTTCAATAAGAGGTGTGGAGTGTGAACCATTCTACATATGTAGAATTCCTTGTGTTTGGCATTGTGAATCACTGGATTTCAATTGCATTGTTTCTCTGTGTCTTAACTAACTGGTAACTGAATAGGCAAAGTTTTTGTTCTGTGCCCAGTGGCTGCTTTAAGTATAATCAGATGCATGTAAGCATATTTTCCTAGGTAGCCTTCTGAGAAATCTGTTAAATTTTTAGTCTTTTCATCTTTATTTATTTGTTTTTCTTTTTTTTTTTTTTAGATATTTGCAATCTTTTTTTGTTTTCTTGCATAGTTTGTCCTCACTTGTATTTATTTTGATTTAGCAAAGATATTTATCTGCACTACCAGTTTCAGGGTGTCTCTTATACTGAAATTGATGGTTCAGCAAAAATGATTTTTATATAATTGACCTACTTACTTTTTCAATAATAGGGCAGTGGCATGTGGTGTGGGTAAATTCTTATGAGGTAGATTGTAAATGAATTAATGTTAAAAAAAACAAATTGAGTGCTGAAGAATTGATTTTAGGTGTTAATGTTAATAGATTACCTTCGTCTATAGCAATGTGGTTGCACCTCCAAAATTAGGGTTTAGGGTTCTACTTTTCAAATGCTTCTATATATGCGTGACAGTGTGTGCAACTCCTCTTTCCGATATATATATATATATATATATATATTTTGTGTGCTTATTTTTATTCATTCATAAATGATGTAGTTGAAATGTAAGCCAATTAGCAGAGCAAGAGCATCCTTAAATTAAAGGTGGCGCAGCTTGCCTTGAAGGTTGGCAAAAACAAGTACAATGGCGATTCTCCGTGCCTATCAAATTAATTAGTTTTGATCTTGGCCTCGAACAAGTCGCTACATTAACTTCTAGTGTTTTTTCTCAGAATTTTATCCAAAAAGAAAAATGTTAATAGATTACCTTCGTCAACAGCAGTGTGATTGCACCTTCAATATTAGGGTTTATCAAATGCTTCTATATCTTTGTGTGTGCGACTCCTCTGTCTGTTATTTTTTTTTTTCCTGTTTGTGTGTTGTTATTTTTATTCATTCATAAATTATGTAGTTGAAATGAAAGCCAATTAGCAGAGCAAGAGCGTCCTTAAATTAAAAATGGTGCAGCTTGCCTTAAAGGTTGGCGAAAGCAAGCACAATGGCGATTCTCCGTGCCTATCAAATTAATTAGTTCTGATCTTGGCCTCGAACAAGTTGCTACATTAGCTACTAGTTTATCTTAATTTTATAAAAAAAAAATGTTAATAGATAAAAAGGTTGCTAGCATTAATTGGCTTTTGTTGATATTATGGTAGATAAGTCGCCTATTCGCTTCTCATAGGTCACTTCTTATGATCACATAAAATTGTTTCTGCAAGATGCCTTTGTTTTCTATGTGTTTGAGATGATTACATGCTTCTCATATGCCTACTATTCACTAAGATATCTCATTTTGCATTAGATGCAATAGTTAGCGTTATGTTTTCCTACTCTGGAGGATAGTTTTGGCGCATGTTTTTTACTGTTTTATCATTCTGTTAGATTGCAAACAGTTCATGGAAAAATTCCAAGAAGTTGCTGAATCCCAGAACAAAGAGGAAAGCAAGGATGCATCTGCTACCGCCAGTCTCCTTGAGAAATTGAGTGTTGAGGGGAAGGCAGATGAAGAGAAGAAAGACGAGGAGAAATCCGAGGACAAAACTGCCGCCAAAGAATCTGCATCAGAGAAGGAAAGCAAAAGTGAACCAGAGAAGAAAGATGAAGAGCCTGCTTCCTCAGCTTGAGCTTAATCTATTCACGTTTTCTTGCTAGGCAATATGAAAGGTTAGGCGGGTGACCTTGTTGCAGCCCCTGTTCTCATACATGATAGTCTTTCAGATTGTGTCATGGCGATTCTATTGAGCAGTATTGTGTCCTCTGTTGAGTCTTTGTCAGGAAGCGAGAGTTTGGGTCAGTTTGAATCATTGAGGTTGGCACTTCCCCCCCGGGGGGGGGGGGGGGTTAGTCTGGTTGTTTTATTACTAGTGTCATTTTTATTCTATATACTATGTATTTGTTGCGAGTCTCGTTGTTGTTGGGACTTTACAAGGGTACCAGTCAGGAAATAGTGAAAGTTTATAAACAAAGGTTTTGGATACAAATTGGTTTGATTTCACATTTTTCTTACTCGCGCTACACCTTTCCTTTTATCTTCAAGCCAAGCTTCCCTCGTTGGTGCTAGCCATTCATTTTCGATTATGGTGCCCAAAATAACTTAAGGATTGGAGCTACAGGATAGAGCTGTTCAAACTTAGTACATCATGTCATTTTTTAAGCTACAAAGCAGAGATGTTCAACTCTAATTCCTGTCGAATTTTGTTAGACCAACAAGGAATGATTCAAAGTAGAATCACGGAACATCAGTTGTTCTCTAATTCGTCTATTCTTCCATAATTAGCAACAAATGCGAGCCACACCCTTATAAAACGCTAGGAGAGATGAGAAGATGAGGAGAGAAACAAGATACTGAATAAATGTAAATATAATTTTCGTCAAAACTTACGCAGTTATATGAATCAAACGAATAACAATACAAGCGAAAAGGGATAGAAAAAGAAATTCATAACAAAAAATACATTTAAGGGGACAAAGAAGAAAACCCCGAAGCAAGTAAAACTTTGACTATCCATTTCACCACATACGTTAGGGTTTGTGCTCTCCATGCAATGCAAGCCACTGCATCAAATGCACCCAGTCATTTCAGGATCATGATGCTTTCTTTGAAGAGTGACCCCCTTGGTTCTGGAACTTGATGTTCCATGCAATGTCAAGTTCTCCCAGTTGAGCTTGGCCATTAATAATATGCTTTCAATGTCAACTTGTTCCGTTATTATTTCTCAGACATGAACCACTTCAAATTTGCATAAAGTGCTTCATTTTCAAAAGGCAGGGCACTGGTTGTCATGGATTCTGATCCTTGGACTTCAATAAGATCAGGATGTAGCTTTTCCTTGTACTTCTTTGCCATCATATCAGCCTCTAGAAACACTCTCTTTGGAAGAAGAAGAAGAAAAACAAGCACCTCTCAACAAAACCAAAGAAGAACTTCAAAAAACAAGAAGAGAACAAATTATATACCTCTTTATTTGATAGAAATAGGCCAGGTTCGCTCTCAAGGTCTGCGATGCTGCATAAGCAACAAAGGTAAATTGCCATCAGCAGGCATTTATAATTATAGCACTAACTTGTAAATATTATATGATGTTCTTTAACCACAACTTCTGATACAAAGGGTTGCATAAAACATGTCTAGTGGTGGGTAAATCCATTACCTTAAAGAAATTTTATCTGGAGACACTGACTTCACCACCAGAACTTTAACCTTCTCATCAACCGAAAGCATGTCACCGACAGATGTAATCTCAGCTCGAGTGATATTTGAAACATGCAGCAATCCGCTGACAGGACCGCGACAGATTAATTTTAAACACTAGGTTGTCTATATAGCAATATCTAATGCTAACATAATATAAATAATAAAATGTTAAGGCTAATGACTAAAGAATAACAGCTATGTATATCCGAGGTATCACTTACCACCTATTCGTCTCTCCTATTCTTATTTGGGCTCCATAAGGAAGGATCTTGCTCACAGTCCCTTCTAGAAGTGTTCCTTCTTGAAGATATAGCTTTTCCTACAAAATCATATTAATTACACAGCACGAATTTCAGAAGATAAGAAGGAGAAAGCAAAACTGAAAAAATCCCCCATTGAAATATTGAATCTAAGTAATGAAAATGGAAATAGGTGGATTTAGTACTAACCCAAGCTTCCCTCTCACTTAGTACCAAATTACTTTTAGCTTCATCGACTTGAGTAATTTGTACATACATGTGACGTCCCACCTTATTATTTCCAAACAGATGTAAGAAGGAAGAAAAATGAAGACTAAAAATGGAAGATGAAAGTAACATCAAAGGCGTTCAAACTAAAAAGAGCTTTCTGTAAAGCTGTAAACATTGAGCCGAATGACACTATTTGCCTCTGAAGCTATAAAAATTGTTATATGCCGATCTACTTGATAGTAGAAAATAACAATCATAGAGAACCATGATTCAAAAGAAGCTCCTAAGCTAAGTAGTAGATCCAAAATAAGATAAAGGAAAATCCAAGTGCTGCAACTCACATTTTCTTTCAATTCAGTAAAGCTATTTACTCTTTTCATAAGCTCAACTTTGGGTAGGAAAGCTCGCAAGCCCTGCACATATCCAAATTCAAGAAGGTACGGACATTTACTCAAGTGCTACACGAACATGAATATTAAGATCAATGGCAAATACCTCGATCCTTGTCAGCAGGCCCCCAGTATTCCACTCCGTGATTCTAACCTGTATAGGTTCATTGAGCTGTTTTATCTGTTGAAAAAATTAAAACCAGAAAGATGTAATTCATACCAGAAAGAAAATACAGTTTGTGTCATAATTTATATTTCCCTACCGAGTACAACTACATTATACATGTGAACATTTGTCTACCTCATCTGAGATAACAACCTTTATCAACCTAGGAAGCATAGGCATTTCAAAATGGTTGCCGCATTTGTGCCCAATACTCTTAACATCCTTCAATATTTTTACTTTGTTCTTTTAATTTTCTGGAATTTTTGTACCAATACAGATGCGTTGCCACAGTAATTAGACAAATGACTCATATCGACATTTGAAACATTGATGTCTTTGTTTAATTTAAGATTTGTGTTTTATGATAGTTTATATTAATTTACATGTTGTATCCTAACCGCATTGTATCTTGTGATTTTAAGGAATCGGCATTTTTTTGTATAGTTGTCAATGTCATTTCATACTTACGTCCTTCATCATGTCCATGCTTCCTAGTTTTCATCTAAGTAGTCATAAGAACTATTGCATCCAATCCAACTAAAAAATTCTACAAACTGCCAACCATTATACTGAACATAGGTAAGGGACATCGAAGAACGAGAGAAAGAGAAGAACCTGCCTCAGTCGATGCCAGGCGACCCGGCGGAAGAGCCTTCTGGCAGAAAGCAATGGCCTGCCAGCAAGTGTTCTGCCAAGAACCTCAGCAAACACAATGGTCCCAACCTCTAAAACCGTTGTTCCTAGGGCTGGCAGCCGGCCAATTGCATCATCATTCTTCAGAACTCCAATCCTTCCTTGAACCTCAAAATTCCCCTTAGCATTGTCCAGATCACATAACAAGTGCTCCATTTCCTTACTATACAAGGGAAGTGCCTCCTTTGTCAACATTGTACCTAGTAATTCTGCTCCCACATTCACATTGAGCTTGTTTTCGGTACCCGAAACAACAACTCCAATCACAAAATCACCAGGTTTTGGCTCATAGTACTCAACATTAGCCATATTAGCTTCTTCAGTTTCATCAACCATATCATCTCTTTTCTCATAACCTTCTAACACCCCACCATTTTCTTTTGCTTTTGCTTCCTCCACAGAACCATTCTCTTTGAAAAGCTTCACAAAGGGTGCCAAAGCCTCATCTTCTGTTGGAACTTTCTCTGTGTCCAAATCAACTCCACTTTTAACAGGAACAACAGGTGAAGGCTTGTTCATGAGCTCAAGCATAACACCCTCTTGGATTCCATCATCAAGTGCCTCTTGGGGTAGCTGATTACTAGAAAAGCCACCAACTTTCCCATTCTCTGAGCAAAGTGCAACATGGGCAGCTCTCAAAATTGAAAATTTATTTGAAAAATTGCAAAAAGTTTTGGATTTTGGAGATGGGGTTTTGTTGTTCTTGAAAGCGTTGCTAAATGCATTGATGTCGTTGTGGTTAAGAGGTAAGAATGTAGAATTGGGAAAGCAGAGCGACTTACAGGGACAAAGAAGAATCAATGGCATCTTTGTGTGTTCCTGACACACAGATTGAGATTTTGATTCACTTCTCAGTTTCTCACTTCACTTGTTTTGTCATCGGAATTGGTTCTTAGTTTGTTTCAAAACTACTTATGTGTTCTATCCTTCTGAGATTTCTTCTCTCACTTCAATCCAATAAGAAGAAAATGCAATCCAAGTTCACATAAAAGCATAGGTTATTCAAGCTATTTCTTTTGGTGATTTGTCTTTCTTTTTTTTTTTTTTGGGTTACACCTAGTGATTTATTCAAGCTATTTCTATTCTAGCTCTCATGAAAACACTTTTTTTTTTTTAGGTTGTCTACCCGGTATTCAAGGCTTAGCCTTGACTAATCCTGGCCGACCCGGGTCGCGCACTTGGCTATGGCGGGTGAGTCTCCCAGCGGGGATAACTGCGTTCACAAGGTCTCGAACCCCAGTTGGACCAACCCCAGTTGGTTCATGAAAACACTTTTAAGATTGATTTCTATGCACCAAATTAAAAAATAATAATACATGGGAAACATTTTAAGTAATAAAAATAAGATTTGACAATTTTTATTTATGTAATAACACATGAGTGCTTAAAAATTAATCTCAATAATTTATAATTTGATTTGTGTTAGACAAAAAAAAAATTAATCTCTTAATTTTTATGATAAATCTCTTAAAGAAATCGCATAATTATTTAATATTCTTTGTTTTTAATTAAAACAATTTAATTAGTCAATGAAAAAATATGTTTTTATTCTTGATTAACTTATTTGAATAAAACAATTGTTATTAATTCTAAAGTAATTTTTATTGATTATATTTTTAAGTAATCATTTTTAATTAAAAAATAAAATAATTATTTTTTTGGAAAAATGTTTATCATTGACAAAAAAAGAAGTATTATCTTTTTCACACTAGTGTAAATATATACTTTAAAAAATTATTTCTAATTTAAGTATCTTTTCCTCTGGTTTACTATTACTCATAAAAATCTAAAACAACTTCCTATTTATTTCTAAAAATCTAACTATTTTTATTCAAATCCTTTTGGAAAGCTTATCGGCCAAAACAAATTTAAGAAGTACGAGAGCACGAAGACGCACTTAGCTTTGTGAACTCACTTTTCAGCTTTGTGTGCTCACCTTTTATTTAGCCATAATAGTGTGGGGTGTTATTCACCCATTTTGCTCTTAGAGTCACTGTCAGTATTGTTATTAATAACATTAATAATAAAATTGAAATCTCATTAAACCTAGTTTAAAAAAAGATAAAAAATGAGAAGCTCTAATCAGACTTGCTAATGATCATGAATTAGCTCCAATTATCCACCTGAGTGAACCCCACAAATATGATTAATCTATTTAATTTGTCAGCATTCATTTTCTTTTCTTTATTCTTTCTAACGTTAAATATACAAATAGTTTCTGTTGTGTATGCCACGTACACCATGTTATCCCCAACCTTAAAATCCCCGAGTTTTCTAGCGGTGTCTAAGGGGAAATTTACAAGTGTTTATTTGTGACATTATAATTTTATAATAAAACAACTTTTTGATTTGTGGACCGCTAAAATAGTTTCATAATGAAATGAAGAATGTAAAAATGTACAGGAAAGGATGAGTTATGTTAATTCTTTATATGTTATCGCATCAATACTCATTTATCATAAAATTAAATTTTAATTGAGTTTACACACTATTAAAATTGTATTTAAGTGAGTCGACATAATTTATATTATGTATAACGAGTTTGCATAATGGATAGGAAGGAGGCAATCGCATGTTAATGTTGGGTGGATATGGTTCGGATGTGGCATGAGCAACAATTTTTTAATAGAATAATATTCTTTGCTTGTAAAACCCTGCATTTAATTAAATTTCAGACTGAATTATAGGATTCTGAATTGTGTGATTATTCTAAAAAGATAAAATTAATTAAAGATTGTCATAAATTTGCCTTAAATTAAGGATGATTGTGGAATAAAATGAAGTGATGATTGATATGGTACGGATTCACTCCTGTCGTGAATTAAAATTAATACCATCTAATATACTCACTTGTTAGTATTATATCAAAAATAGTGGAGTACTCACTTAAGAGTTATAAATATGTAAAATTATTTTATCAAAAATGTTAACTACTTCTTTAATTATCTCTAGCATGCATTTTTCTTTGGTGGTTGTTTAAATGGTAGATACTCCATGCTATTTCATTCATTTATTTTTGATAAATTTTATGACTAAAATTCATTAAATTTTGTTATCATTTCATGTTCTATATGATTGTATTAAACTTTTCATTGATTAAATCTTTGAAAGAGTCAACTTATAAGATGTTTAGAGATTTGCAGATCATTTGAACTTACGATGCATCTCTCTACAAATATTGTATTGAAAACTATTAATTTATCACATTAAATCATATAATTCATTAATATGTTATATTAGATCATGAAATTATAATAAAATTTGATGAATTTAATTGTAAAAATTATTAAAAATAGATAAATTAAATACTATGGATATTTACCCATGAGATATTTGAGAAATCACATTTTTCTTTTTCTTGCCGTATCGCTTTTAGAAGATCTAAAATAACACATGAGAGTAACATATCACAAGGCTTAACACAATTAATAACTAATTAAAATTTTTAATCATATAATTAGAAGTTTGATTTTTAGCAAATGTACACAGAGAGGGTCTCGTAGTTATATNATTAAAAAAAAACATACGAGAGAATAAGACATTTCTAGATGCAAGAAGGGAACCTCTTTAAATTAAATGTTGTTGTTGCCTTTATTTAAACTTCTAGCACCAAATTTGCCTTCAAAAACTTGTTTTAGATAAGTAATTTTTGCACATTATTTAAACTTCTACCTCCAAATTGGGAGAACATATCTATACTACATATGAAATATATGACAAAAACTTATTTGGGGGTAAGTAAATTTCGCACATTATTGTTATTGTTACTTGTTAATAAATACATAATACATAATGAAACAAACCACCAAAGCCACGTGTAGAGGACAGCGTATAGAGTCATAGAAGATGTTGATAGAGAAAGATGCTTCCCTCCCCACATTAATTGTTATGTAACATAGAACATCAACCAATTTCTTCAGCAATATAGCTACACAACACAGAGAAACAAAAGGAAAATCAGTATATATTAGAAGAAATAATCTACACTACTCCACTCTCCCTCTCTTGTTAATCTAATTTCATTTCAGTCTCTGAGGTATGGTTTTCTTTCTCCTTCATCATCATCAATCAATCAATTATATATATCATTGTATCATTTTCTTTCTCCTTTATGTTAAAAATATCTAGGCCATTTCATGATCAATTGTTAATTGTCGGTAGAGTAATTAGTTAATTAATTAATTGGTGTAATAATGGGATGCTTTTTGATATATACTTGAACATTTTATGCTGGAGAACTCTGGTGATTAAGAGTGATCAACATATATATGTTAAGAGTATATCATTGATCTAATATTGATAGTTAGAGTATATTGAGTTGGTTAGGATTAATTACTGGTTATTAGTAATTTATATAAGGCTTAATGTCGTTTGTAATACTTTATTTTTTCATTTCTTTAATTCTATTAAGTAATTTCAATTTTCATCTCTTTATTTCTCTGCTCTGCTATAGATTTTCACAGCACAATTTTGCTATACTAATTAGATAAACTTATTTTATTTAATTTAAAAAATGCACCAAGAAGATCATAGTTTTGCTTTACGTATTGTGCAACATTTCACCAATAAACCAACTGGTTGGATATTTATTTTTTTAATCAAGTTTTTGAGTTTGAGTCTTATAAATAAATTAAAAAAATTATTTCTCCTTCATAGCTAAGGTGGATATATTTAATTCGATGCTGCAAGATTGAAGTTTTGTAGAAACTAATTTCTCCTTTTGTTTTTAACATGTTTAGAACTATAAAAAAAAAAAATGAAGTTGCTATTTTTTTCCTTTTAGAATTTGATAATAATAGGTTGAAATACTTTAAACAAAAACAATTCATGTACACTATTTTTATGTCATCCCATACATTCATCACCAAATATACACAATTAATGACTAGAATAAGTATTTCGTATACTTTTCAAATTTAGAAACAACGTAAAGCGCGTCAAACTTTAGTTCGTTTTCCATCATTGTCCTCCTCCTCTCATCCTCCTCCTATCACCTTAATCTTTTTTTTCTTCATGTTCTTTCTCTTTATCCACACTTGTCATCCTCTTCATCCTCCTCCTATCACCTGAAATTTGATTAAAATGAAATTAAGATGATAAAAAGTTGGTCTTTTCTTTTTTTAGAATGGATGAGGACCATGGGGTCTACCTTTTACAATGGTGGTTTACTTGTTACAGATGTTTAAGCTATTCTATTGGACTATTGCTTGTTACATATGCTTAAGATGATAAAAGGTTCTTATTTCATAATATGTGTTTACGTGTTGTTAATGTTTGTGCACCTACATTGTCAAAGTTTATGCACTGAAATTATTCACAGCATAATGTGTTTTTCATGTTAATTTTGTGCACACTTGTTGTTAATGTTTGTACATCTATGTTATTCAAGTTTGTGCACTGAAATTGTTTATAATATAATATCTGTTTTTCATGTTGTTGATGTATAATTGTGCACTTATGTTGTTAAAGTTTGTGCACTGAAATTGTTCATAGTATAATATGTGTTTTTCATGTTATTAATGTTTGTGCACTCGTGTTGCTAATGTTTGTGCACCTACATTGTTAAAGTTTGTGCACTAAAATTGATTACAATATAAATGTGTTTTTTCATATTGTTAATGTTTGTGCACTCATGTTGTTTAAGTTTATGCAATGTTGTTTTATAAGTTTGTGCACTGAAATTGTTCACAATATAATATGTGTTTTTAATGTTATTAATGACTGTGCAACTACGTTGTTAAAGTTTGTTCACACGAATGAAAATTGAGAAGCGCAAATCGCGTGTGCATGCTCGTTTAAGTGCGGAGTGAAAATTTGTGCGCGATTGAGGATTCATAATAGACCCAAATGCATTTAATACATGGTAAATATATAGACACGTAAAATAGTGTACATGTAGCACTACCGTACTTCAAATGACTAGGAAAAATATGTAAGGCCTTGTACTAAGAAAAGAAAATGGTACTCGGTGCTGATTTAGAATACCAACTCAATAAATATATGGATAAGAACAAACATAATAATTCTGATTAATGCATTCTCATTTAAGTGTATAATTAAATCATCATGAACATGGGTATCCCTTGTGATAATCATGAATTATTTCATATGGTTTGTTCTCTCTTATTTTCTTAATATAAACATTAGCCAATATAATCACCTTATAATTAAACATTATATTAATAAAAATATATAATAACAACTCATCTTTTTCTAAAGCAATTTAGAAGATTATAAGTATCAAACCTATATAAGTGTTTTATATAGACAGAAAGAGAAATAAATATTTTAATTGAGACTATTTGAGAGGTTAATTTGTTATACAAATATAGAGTTGAAAGATTAAAAAGATATACTATTAAGTATGTGATATATATATATATATNACAAATATGTATATATATATATATATATATATAAAGAAGTCAAATCGACAACATTTTTTTAAAACTATGTCAAATTCTTGGTTATAGAAAATTATTCTTTGCATCATTCATATTGTATATGAATGAGAAATATGCATAATTATGAATATTAATTTTTATAAAGTCACCGCCATATCAAATACATCTTCTCTAGCACATCAAACGAAGACTATATAGCTTGACTAACCGCTTTATATATGCATGGAAGTTAGATCTTTTATCAACCTTTTTTGGCCCACATCCTAAACTATGATGTCTTTTATAAAGTCGACCAAATAATTTATATTCTTTCTTCTTATGTTAGCCACACCAGCATCCCATTTTGCACAATATCTAACACCCACGTACCCACAATAAATTTGTAAATGAACACAAATTTAATATATCATTCTTAAAAAAATATAAAAATTGTTAAAATTAAAATCTGATATAAAATTGAAAAACTCAAATAAAAACATAAAATATGAAATTATAACACGATTTAAATGATAAGATAATTCGATTTAAGTAAAAGCAATGAGATTGACTGATCTTTTTAAATTCGTAAAATCATAAAATTTTAAAATTTTTATCAAGACCAATAATAACTTTATCCAATTACTTTTATTATGGATCTCACTAATTTTTTTTAGATCTCATCATGTGACTCACTTTTATTGTGTGCGTACTCAAAAGTAATAACCTAAACATTTCTTATATCACACGAACATTTTCCTTGAATCTCCCGTAGCGCCTCCATTAGGTTTTCTATGTGATTTTTTTTTATAATATAATTAACTTCGGAAAAATATAATCAATGATCGATGATCTTTTTTCCAAACGTGTCTTTAGATTTATAAAAAGGGAAAAGTTGAAAAAAGAAGAAGCTTAATTGCATGAAAAAGAATTAGGAAATGTATATAATTAGTATTTGTATCTTATAAGTGGAAAAGAATACCATGAATGTGACTAAAGGGAAGATACTGCGTACATCATAAATTTTCGAGATTTTTACTCTTCTGCCCCTGTTAGAGGAGCAAATTACCAAAATACCCCCAGCGAGCCTACCTCTGTTTTTGCTGAGTTGGCGCAACGGGTTGGGATTCGCCAAACGCGTTGGCGAATTCAGTTCAAAACAGTTTATTTTTTTTTTTAAATTTGTTTAACTAATATATAAGCAAATATTCATATATATCATGGGTTCTCAGGTAAGGCACAAAAATTCAAAAAATAATCTTGCAAAAAGGTCAGGACACTCTTTATCGTGCGCGCGGGAGGAATCCATCGATTTGGATTTCGAAAGGCCCAAACGGCTAGGCCTCATGTGCGCGAGCCCAACTCCTTTCTCAACTCTTTTTACCAATACAACAATTACTAAAGGTATATAAACACTTAAAAGGTTTGTGAGCTAACCAATGTGGGATTAGAGCTTTTTGAAATACATAGTAGAATATAGTAATTTCTTATTACAAATTTCATTTCTCTTGGATAAACAGTCACGTCTAATATACACAATTATGTATATATATGCTTTGAAAGCTTGCAAATAAAATATTAAAATGACATAGTTTCTCCCTCACATGGATTATCAGTAGAAATCAAAGGAAACACCAACATGACATAGTTTTGCATGTTCATGTCCCAATAATAATCATAATTATTCTTATGAGTTGTTGGCTTGCTAGAAACATCCGTTAAGGGGCCCATATTGCATGTGATGTGTAATTTTCTTAAGTTATCAAACTTATAAGATTAAGGAATTAAAGTTTTTTTTTTATATTTCATGTTGGATGTTGGGATTGGAACCTCATATATATATAAAATATATATATAATATTCAGATTAATTAACAAAAAAAATCTATTCCAACAATGAATTAAAGTTTTACAAAGTTACTAAAGATATATTCATTTAAATTGAATACAAATAACAACATATGATAACCTAAATTAAAACAATACTGAATCATATATTCTTCTATTTCTTATTGCAACTCATGGAGACAAACTGAATACAAATTTGTGAATAATAAATGAAAAATAGCTAAAGTATTAATGAGTTAATATAATATATAATTGCTTTTATAAAATATACATTTCTTTTTCATCTAAGTTTTAGAACAATAGACTTATAGACACATGGCACCAAATTAAACTGTATATAGTCCAAGCCTTATTCAAATTTTGTTCAGCCTAGTGTTTTGGGTACAACTCCGCATATATTTCAGTCATAGCATTGTGGGTTCAAGCTTCATATATTTACAAAGTTGAGAAAGTTGGTCCCCAATACCCATAACTTAGGGTGTACGCAAGCATATTTGTTCCAAAAAGTAGTGTGGCCAGCGGAAATTAACAATTTATTATCACTGAATTTCCATCTTCATTAGTCTTTGTATATAATCATATAGATCCCCATATACAGGTTCACTTTTTTGGTTCCGGCCGTGGACCACAAAAATTGACACGTTATATACGCCGTTCAAAATAATAATTATTATAAAATAGATAAGTAAACATTACAAAAACATAAAAACAAATATTATTAACCACATAAATAAGTAATAGTAAACACGTATTTGTACACACACAAAACATAAAAACAATCACTATCAAACATATAAACAAACAAATATTAAACATACGTATCTGTACATGTATAAATGTTTAATAACAATATTTTTTTTGTTTTGTAATATTTTATCTTTATTTTATAATATTTGTTTTTCTGTGTGAGTATAATGTCAATTTTTTAGATGTACAAATAATATTTTTGAATATAAAAATTGTTACTTTGTTTAAAGAGTTATTACCGCCGCAATGAATTTGACCCAATTTTTTTTTTTATAATTAATACTATACAAAATTTGGTCTAATACCACACACATTTTTTTATTAACTACATTTAAAATGTGTTTAATAACCTTTGATAGCAATTTAAGTTACCCTCAATTTAATAATCTCATAAAAAAAAGATAATTTTAACTTCACAACACACTACAAATAATGCTACATTTTAAAAAAGGGTTTGCTTTGAATTCAAATGTAGTGCTCCTTTTCTATCTCTAGTGGTTTCATAGCAACTTCGACTTGATATCTTCTAAGTGCATTCGAGTTCATGGGCTGATGGGCAGACCTACGGTTCTAGAAGACTTGACAAGGGGGTTGAATCAAGTCCTTGGTCCCCTAAAACTTTGCTTTTGCAAACTTAACACAATGATTAGATTGTTTATTTAAAATAAATTAAAACAAACAAATTTGTAATATTTTAATTTATAGTATAGTACTTATATTTAAAATTTAATGGTTATTTGACTAACTTTTATTTTAAAATAATATTTATATATATTTTTTAGTTTATATGCATAAATTGTATATATTTGATCATTTTAATTAAGTGAATTTTTTTAACATATGAAAAATAATTTTTTTATTTTAAAAAACAGTGTTGAACTAAATCTTAATAAATTGAATATATAGAATTTGAAAAGTAAATACACTTATTGAGAGAAAAAGTGCTGAAAGATTAAAATGATTATAGAAGATGAAAAGTTAATATTTATTGAGTGAAGTTTAAAATGAAATATTAATTAAAAATATAATTAATAGAAGAAAAATATAATTAATAGAAGAAAAATATAAATGATAGACTTTATGACAATTACAACTTTTAAAAAAATTAAAAGTTTAGAAATATAAAATTAAGAAAAAAAATGTAATGTGGTATTGATAATGAAAGAATTTTTTTTATTATATTATTGATTGTAGATAGACAAATAATGTATAAAAAATAACCCTCTTGGATAGCAAAAGGGATGATGTAGAGTGACTTCAACCTCAACTTCCTCCATAAAGCTTTTATCAACTTGTGTTGGCCTTCCTTGGATTGTCATGTGTGATAATTCAATTCATTCTCCTTCCACTTGTGGATATTATTCTATTCTATCCCCTAATGCTGCCATAGCTAGTTTGTCACATCTCCCATGCAGTCATTTGTGTCCAACCAACTATTTAATAGATTATTATAAAAGAATGCAACAATGTGTTGTTGCCCTCTTGTCCTTTACACCTATATGGACTTAGTGACCTTTTGCTTAAGCTAATTTAGCTTACCCTGTAATTGTAGGGTTGTTATTCGGTAGATAATAGTATTTTTTATATATCCATTAAAGTGGGAACCAATTATAAGTTCACGTGATTCTAGCATAACTGATCATGATCACCTATTATAATGTGGTTAATAGCTTTAAATTCTTGTTAATCTCATGTGGTTAAGTAGCATATGAGGTAATCAGGAGATAATGCTCTGATTTATTATTAGCGAGATCTTGAAAAGTTGGGTCAATATCGTCCTAATCCACAATATTGTGCTGATCCCTTCCTTAATTTGGTGCCAATATATTGTTAGAAAAGGGTTTTGATGTGTATCTTAGTAAAAAAGTAGAGCAGCTTTTGAAGTGGCATGAAGAATGAGGAATTAATGGCATAAAAATTTACACATCATATACCACCAGAGTTGAGCCAGAAGTACAGGTTGTCCAATTGGATGACTAATGTTCATTCTCTTAAATATAAAACTAGCTTGTTTGGTAGAAAAAAATTGGAGAAGCTTCCTCTTTCAACATTTAACATAATTGCATATTTAAGATTTGAATTTAAGATATTTGGTTAAATTAAAATAAATAGATGGTTAACATTTTAAGTGCGAAATAATGAAGTCATATGATAATTAAAAATAGATTTATTATAAATTTTATAAGTGAGATGCTTTATCAATTTATTACATTAAAGTCTTAGGTTATATGTGATGTTTGATCCACCATTGTGATCTCTTATTTAGCATTATTGTCTGAACTAGAGATATAGAAAGTGGGAAGGCTTAGTATATGGGTTAAGATGTCTTTTTTCCTTATATTTTACATCATGTGTTGGTCTAAAATTGAGTATAAAAGGTTTAAAGTTGATAAATCAAACTTAAAATTAACATGTTAAGATAAACCTACCTATTATTTTTAGTGTGTGTGGGCGGGGCAGGAGGATTAAAACGAAGGAATTATGTTAGGAGTAAAGACTATATTGGTGATGACAATAAATTCTCTAAATAGATAATTGGATATCAATTTTTAGTGATACGAGAATGAACAAGATGGATAGAGGGGTCTATAGGTCAATAAGTTGAATGATTTATTTTTTTAAAATAGATTATTTAACTTATTATCTTAAGTTTCACTTATGTTGAATTCTAAATTCTAACTATAAAAACATTGTAAATTGATATTTATATGGAAAGAAATTTTTACTTCATACACATTCTAACACATAACTATATCTCCACATTTAAGTTCTCAAACAAAACCACTTTAGAGAAGGAAAAGAAAACACATTTGAAGATGGTCCTATATACACATTTGGGTCATTTGGGTGTAGCACAAACCATAGTCTGTGAAAGCTTAAAGGAAAGCAGGATAGTTCCTAGTAGTGATCCAACCGTCCATATTGACCTAGGCCTAGAATTGGCAATGGGCCCCACTTTCTGCCGTCTTATAAAACATAGTAAAACCACATCGAAGGTTGTTGTCGATAACCATAAAACGAGCACTAAGCATATCAATTTTTCTTGCCTAAACAATTCTATGTCAAACCCACTATTATTTATTCCCATCTGTGCATAAAGCCGTAAACTTTACCCCCCAACAAACCCCTCGAAATTCTCTCCAATTCACTTAATTAAATCTCACAGTCAAAGGCCCAAAATCTTCATTAGAAAAACCACATTTTTATTTTTTTATTTTTTCAGCTCCAACTGCCACTATTTCTTTCTCAATTAGTTTATTGGCAACTCAAAATCTTCCCTTTCACCCCTTTCTTCTATTTCTTATTTGGCATTTGGTTCCACAATTGTATTATTAGTGCCCCAATCTTCATTTTGATCCTTCTTTTTTGTTCCATTTTTTTGTGCCAATTCCCCCAAACAGTGATGAAGCAAAGGTCACCCCACCATCAACAGGTACTGTTTGTGTGTGTGTGTTTCATGGCTTCTTTGTGTTTGTTGAAATGTTTGGTGTTGTGGGGTGTTGATTTTTGGGAAAGTGAGGTTCTAAAATTTGCAGAGGTCATGGGCTGAAATATGTTGTTTGGATTGGTCCTGCATACAGCTCTTCTGGGCAAGGGTGGTCCTAAGGAAATGGCTCAACATGGGAACCAACGAGTCTGATTATAGTGCTGACCCTGAAGATGATGATTATGATGAGGATGATGATGATTATTATGAGTTTGATGATTCTGACAACCAAGGTGAGTCATGGTGACTCGTGATGAGTGAGCCTTAGTTTGTGTTTGATTCAGCTTATTTGATGAAAAAATCACTTTTCAATGACCAAAATAATCTGAATTCCAAAAAATCTGTTTTTAACTTTTCTTCTAGAAGAAAAATTCTGTTTCAGTTTTATCAAATCTATAACAAAAATTAGCTTTTTAATCACTTATCTTTTA
Organism: Nissolia schottii; assembly: GCA_003254905.1. Taxonomy (NCBI): domain Eukaryota; kingdom Viridiplantae; phylum Streptophyta; class Magnoliopsida; order Fabales; family Fabaceae; genus Nissolia; species Nissolia schottii. Next base: position 218,009 of record QANU01006828.1, read on the forward strand.
AGTAGAAACAAATGTACTCTAAATAGTAATACCACAATGTTTCTTTTTTGTCATTTGAGGTGAGTCATTGGGAAAGTGGGGTACTTTGGATTTTGCTAATTTGATTAGAATTTGGAAAATTGAGCATTGGGGTTTATTTGAGTATGTCAGTTAGTTGTCAAATGTTATGAAAAGTTTAGAATTTGAGATTATTTCTTGGCATTTATTACTATTATAGATTGAGATTATTGCTGTTTTGAGTCTCACTTTGAATTTGGTGTATTATGCAGAGCAGGCGAGACGGTTGTGGTTTATGGACAACCGAGGCGATGAAGCTCCACCTGAAACAAATGGTAACTTCTTCCATACTTGAATTTCTAATCTATAAACTGTGTGCTGCAAAATTTTCTTCATCATTTTTAACACACTTTCAAGACTGGCATAAGGCTTTTCAGTGTGTGTAAATGATTCTGTGTACAGTTCTGAAGTAGCAATTTTTTGTTGCTTACTTATCAGTTTGGATAATTCCTTCTGTAGCAGGCTGTTGGAATGACTTGCTTTTGCACATTTAAATGAGTACCGAGCATGAAATTGTAGGTATCTCACGTTATGAGAACATAAAATTGTAAACAAGTACTGATAATGGACTCTAAATTATACAAATCAAATTGTTTAATGTTGTGTGGTTTAAATTTAGAAACTTTATAACATTATTCCTGCCCTGGAGATTTTCTTCCTCCCTTGTCAAAAGCAGTTTGTCACTTAAAAATCACAGTGTGCTGCAGAAATCAATTGCTCCATGAATATCCTGTTCCAACTTAAACATTAGTATCATTTTATTTTTCATCTATGCTGTGAGATTGTGAATGTTTAGTATATTGCTTCTCTCTATTGCCTGTATAATAGCCTAATGTTCTATTGAACTACAGAATTTCTCCCGCGATTACGGAAGCAAAAGTCATCAACTTATCGATCTCAGTATATAAACACAAAAGAACTGAGGTGAGGCACTAATACTATCATGTTTATTTAGCAAGCAAGAGAAGACAATTGATGCAATTATTTGAAAGTGTGAAAAAGCAGTTTATTTGGCAGTATTTCTCAAGCTTCTCATATCTGGATCCTGGTGTAAACTTGTTTCCTAGAGTACGAGTCGGGACATGGAATGTTGGAGGAAGACTTCCACCAGACGACCTAGATATTGATGATTGGCTAGGTGTCAATGAACCAGCTGACATCTATGTCCTTGGGTAAGTCCCTTGCTGATTGTTACCATAACGATGAGCTGGTATTTGTCGCATCAAATATTGTTGTTTTTTCATGTTAAGTCGGTGTTAGTATTCATAAGTGTATAGATCTGAGTACATCAGATGCCATTTTGTAATCACTTTTAGATTTTTTTTTTGACTGTAATCACTTCTATTTCATGCATATGAAGATTCACCCCATTTTTGTTTGACTAAAACAATGCTTTTACACTTACAGTCTTCAAGAGATTGTACCTTTAAACCCTGGAAACATTTTTGGTGCTGAAGATACTCGTCCTGTCCCAAAATGGGAAAATATTATTCGGGAAACACTGAATAGAGTTCGACCTGCATCACAAAAGATAAAATCCTTCAGTGATCCCCCATCTCCATCAAAATTTAAGCCATCAGATGATGTCCCAGATATAGAAGAAGAAATATTACTTGAAAGTGATAGTGACATTGGTGAGGAAGTCCATCCTTTGGATGAAGAGCACAATCCTTACAATCGAATTACTGATGAAACAAACACAGATAACGACATGAAGACAAGTTTATTGGCTTCCAATGCTGATGAAATTGCGAACTCTGGTGTCCCGGTTGAAGTTAATTTACAGCGACTGTTCTCTTTTCCCAAGAGGTCTGACAAGCTAAATGGCTTCAGCACCAAAGGTTTGCCCGAAAATATGGATACATCATTTTCTCAACAGTCCACTAAACTAACCAGAATGCTTAGCGGGTCCGAAAGGATTGGTTTGAGCTGGCCAGAGCCACCACTGCATCTGCTATCGCAACGAGTTTTGGAGAGACCGACTTCTTTTAAATCACTCAAATCCTTCAAATCAACAAAGTCATTCAAAACATATAATTCTTTCAAGTCAATTATGGATGAAATGCCTGGGATGGGCATGCTTCCAGAAATTGATCTTGAATCCTTAATTAAGCGGAAAAGAAGATCATCATATGTAAGGATTGTGAGCAAGCAGATGGTTGGAATTTTCATCACTGTATGGGTTCGTCGGAGCTTGCGTAAACATATCCAGAATTTAAAGGTGTCAACTGTTGGCGTTGGTATTATGGGCTATATTGGTAACAAGGTTAGTTTCCTTTCTTTAGTGCATTTAATTTTTTACTCACCGCTTGAGTTTGTGTTTGTAGGTCATTATCATATGATAATTCTTCTTTTTCTCCCATATACAATTTACTCTTGTTCAATATGATTATTATCTTATAATCTTGGTCCTTTTTAATATTGAGATGAGTGATCATCTGATCAATGTTATTGTTTTCATCATATCATTAATAAATTTTTGATTTTCCAGGGATCGATATCTGTCAGCATGTCCATATATCAGACACTTTTCTGTTTTGTATGCACCCACCTTACATCAGGTGAAAAGGAAGGAGATGAACTTAAAAGAAATGGTGATGTTCATGAAATACATCGCAGAACTCATTTTCATTCGCTTTCTTATATTGGACTTCCGAAAAAAATCCTTGACCATGAGTGAGTGCTTGCTTTAATATATACCTTACTTTCTCCACTGTGTCACTGTAATTCTGTGTTTAAATGTTCTGGGGTTTTAACAATCGCTGAATTAATTTCGATTTATCTTCAGGAGAATAATTTGGCTCGGTGATCTGAATTACCGGATCAACTTATCAAATGGGGAAACAAGAGCCCTTATCTTGAAAAAGCAGTGGTCAAAATTGGTTGCGAAAGACCAGGTACTATTGAAACTCTTAACATTTGTTATGTACTGCACAAGAACACACTCCTCTGGATTCGAAAACTGAACACAGTTTATTGGTGAACGTGTGGCTGTTTGATAAACTGATATCTTATTATGACACAGCTTATGCAAGAACTCAAGAACGGTGGCGTGTTTGGAGGATGGTCAGAAGGAACCTTGAACTTCCCACCGACTTATAAGTATGAGGTTAATTCAGATAAGTACTACGGAGATGACCCAAAGGTTGGGAAGCGTGCACCGGCGTGGTATGCTTTTGTTTGACCTGAGATTTTTCTTTCATGTTTGCCAATCATAGCTATTAGTGATAATTATTTATTCTTTTATCCATTTAGTTTTATCCATTATCATACCCTAAAACCTGACTTCATAGTATACGAACTAGTTGCATTTGTTTTGTGATTTTGATTTGTGAATTTTCTGTTTTTAATCGACTTTCAGGTGTGATCGAATTCTTTCATATGGAAAGGGAATGAGATTGCTGAGTTACAGGAGGTCTGAGATCAAACTGTCAGATCACAGACCTGTGACTGCCACGTACGTGGTTGAGGTTGAGGCGTTCTCTCCTAAGAAGCTGCAGCGAGCCCTAACGTTCACCGATGCAGAGATCAAAAATGAAGAAGGCATAACAAGTTTAAGTGGTTGGAATTTAGTAGCTTAACTGTAACAGGTGAGGGAATTGCTTCATGCATCATGTATAAGCTTGTCTTGCATGCATAAAGTTTGAATGAAGTACTCTACTCTCCCCAAATTCTTCCCGAGTTATTCCAAATTTTCGATTTTGTCCAGTGTAATCTAATATAGTTAGAGGTAGAGGAGGACCTAGAAAAACCATAATGGTGAAATTATAATACGAGATTTAGGTGTTAATAGTTTGAATATCGATATGATTTATGATAGAGTACTATGACTTCGCCTAATCCATATAACTGGCCTCGCCTAGTGGGATAAGTTTAGTTGTTGTCTAGTGTCCACAAGTTAATGAAAAATTCTTAGGTGATCTAGGAGCAAGAGCTCTTTCTCTTGATCTGTTCCATTGGATGTCTAATGGTAACTCTCAATGTTGATGTGTCAGACATCCAATGGAACGGAACAAGAGAAAGCTCCGAAAGCATGTAAGAATCTCTCATCAATTGTTACTTGTCTAGGCCTCACGGTTATCAACTTGAACATATTGAACTTCTCTTAAATTAGGCTTCTGATGTATGGTGCAGGGACACATCTTTAGTTCTAAAGGACGATAAGTACTATATGCAGAAGTGGAATGATCATCAGTGGTAGCTGCTGCAACTTCTAAAATTCACACTGCCACTACTAGATACCAAATTCGTTCATTTTTTTTTTTAGATTTATTACATGAGTAGTATTTGTAGAGGAAATAGTTGTGTATGATTTGTCTGTCAGGGTTCTTACTTCTTACCAATAGGATTTAGAGAGCGGCTAGTTGATTGAATGAATGGCTGTAAATCTTTGTATATGTGCCTTTTTGTAATTGCGGTGTGGTGTGTTAAGATTTTTCAATGGAAGCTTTCTTATGTGCTTATTGAAATAATTAATTAGAAGGCTTATATCTGTCTGTCTATTATGGTTAACTT
>QANU01006828.1:223490-245242 GCA_003254905.1 Nissolia schottii
AGGTCTCAATTCCCCCCCCCCCCCCCAAATGGTTCCTCATTCTAGCTTAATTACCACCATTTCATGTTTCTTCGCCTAAAGAAAGTGCTTTTTTTTTGGTTGATTCAACAACAGACATGGAGATCAACGGCTTTTGGTGTTTACGGTTACCTCAACTTCACCAAGCCTGCTTTTCTGTTAGTACCTCCCTTCGTTTTCTTTTACTGCATTTGCCTTATTTCTGGAGTTTTTTGGTAGAAAGCTGGCAGCTTTGTTGATTTGTATTAGTGATTTTTGTTATTTTGGCTGAGTAAACCTTTAAATTCATTCCTGGAGTTATCGGCGTTGGTCTAGTTTATTATCAGGTTATGGAAATTGTCACATTAGTTGGTCAAGTTAGTCCTTGCAATGAACTAATTTGACCTTGACCGGTTTATGGTAACTTTAGGCGGTATCAGAGACAGAGACATGACATGAATACAGGGATAGAGAAAATTTCTGTCTCTTCAAACCCCAAACTTGACCAATGGTGACAACTTTGGGGATGAATTTGAAGGCTTACTCTATTTTGGCCTCCTTGTGTTCCTACCTGATTTATGAATTGAAATTTTTCGTGTAGTGATCATTCTAAGAAATTCAAACCAGAGGAAATGGAAACTCAGATTCCGGGGAAGAATTGCATTGTTACAGGGGCTAACTCTGGAATTGGCTATGCAACAGCTGAGGGTCTTGCACAGCGGTTTTGATCTTTTGCCATTGCTTGTTTTTAAAAAAATTTGCAATGCTATTTGAAAAAATCATGCTTATGGAAAAATTTGATTATATGACAGTTTAAAAATGCTTTTCCTTTGTTAGTGCATAGCAATTATAACTCTTTTAGTTTGTAGTCATCTCTTATGGTTAATGATTTTTTCACCAGCGGCGCTACCGTCTATCTTGTATGTCGTAATAAGAAGAGAGGAGAGGCTGCTCTTTCTGAAATTCAAACCAGAACTGGAAATCAAAATGTACATTTAGAGGTATCACTAGTTTTTCTTTGTTTCTTTCTTTCTGGCGAAATTATCAAAAGTTACTTGAACTTTATGACACTTTCCACAACTGGATAAACTGAGTTTTGGAAATTATAGTTGTCATTGTGATTTAGTAAGACTAGCTAATCTGTCTTGCAGATTTGTGACCTTTCATCCGTCACTGAGATCAAGTCATTTGCTTCCAGGTTTTCTAAGAAGAATGTGCCAGTTCATGTGTTGGTAAGTTGTTGATTGTATTGCAAGAGAATACAATACTTAACTGCATGTTTGTTACTATTGAAACATGTTGGAACCTATGTAGTTTGTTGTGGGGATACTGTTTTATTTGACGAAATTATATATCATGTGCAACAAAAACACAGCTGCTGATGTAGTAATTTTATTGTTTAGGCCACTTTATGTTGTTGAATAAATCTAATATGGAATTTTTCTTTGCATCAAGGTTAACAATGCTGGCTTAATTGAACAAAATCGAGTTACGACATCAGAAGGGTGTGTCTTTCTTTTTCTTTCATTGTGGAAATGAAATTCTTGTAAATTCTACCTGTAACATGCATTGATGTGCTGCCTTTTATTTACTCTGTCATAATCCAGGTTTGAGTTGAACTTTGCTGTGAATGTGTTAGGCACTTACACCATGACAGAATTGATGGTTCAGTTACTGGAGAAAGCTTCCCCTGATGCACGTGTCATTACCGTTTCTTCCGGTGGAATGTATACTGCTCCCGTCACCAAAGATCTACAGGTAACTGTTTCATGAACATGTCAGATGGATGCATCATTTAAAGGATTCTAATATAGTTTATTTGGTATGTCATCTACCCAGTATTCTGAGAGCCATTTTAATGGGGTTGAACAGTATGCTCGAAACAAGCGCATTCAGGTCAGTTAATTTAATAATGACTCTATAACAAGCTACATTACTTTTTCTTGTAATGTGTTACGGTTAATTAGGAAGTAGCATAATATTTTTTAGCTTGCCTAAAGTCTTTGTTGACCTCATAGGAATTGCTGATTTTAGACACAGGGCCAGGCCAACAGTTGAAATGATTAGTACTTGTTTCATAACTATTGATTGTTTTTCACTAATTTATTTATTTATTTTCGTATGTCTGTGTTCACGATGATATATTGATATGCCACTTGCCAGGTTGCACTAACAGAAAAGTGGAGTGAGACATATAAGGACAAAGGGATAGGATTTTACTCTATGCACCCGGGTTGGGCTGAGACTCCTGGTGTTGCGAAGAGTTTGCCAAGCTTCTCTAAGTCGTAAGTATTGTTCACCTTGCATTTATTGATTGATCTTATTGGTTGTTACTATAAAACTTTGGCGGAAAATAAAAAAAAAGACATTGGTGTGTAGAGGGGTGGTTCTTGACATAGTATGAATTATCCAATGACCTAGTTGTCGGAGTTCAATTTGTTTCTTGTTTTTCCTATCAGTCGAGGTGGAATTGTGCGTTGTCCACAATTCACGTTTATCTTGCGCCTAATAACTTGTTTCCGGCTACAAAGAAAAGAAAGTAACGCCTAATATATGGCAACTTTCAATTATGTACAGGCTTTCTGGGAAGCTTAGAACAAGTGAAGAAGGTGCAGACACAGTTGTTTGGTTGGCATTGCAGCCAAAAGAGAAACTGGTATCAGGTGCATTCTATTTTGATAGAGCTGAAGCTCCGAAGCACCTTACATTTGCTGCTACCAGTGGTTCTCATGCTTTGATAAACTCTGTGGTTGATACTCTTCATTCAATGGCTTCTCCTTTTGTCTAAAATAGCTAGAGCTCTTGTACATTAGAATTAGTACTTGAAGTTGTAATTAATCATTGAAGCAAGTACAGATAATGTAATTTTCTTCAATATAGGTGAATGAAGTGTTCTTACAGCTAAGTACAATTGATGTGATTTTCTTCAATTTAGGATGTTTTCTCCAAAATACCATGCAGATCATCATATATGATCTGATTCTGTTATTTATTTTGTTCGTGTTTTTGTTTCTAGTATAGCGGGATAGGGGACAAAAATTTGTTACAAGAGTGAAACAATATCAAATTTAATGTATTCATAGGTGCTATTTACTAAAAATCGTTTTTGAGTAAAATTTTAATGCTATGACGCATATTAACAATAAAGTTTATTTTTTAATGAAGAAGTCAATGTTATATCTTATGAAAAATGATCAACAATCTTATACTTTGTTTTAAGGTAGAAAATAGAAAGTCATAGGTTACGGATGTTACATTTTACCAAAAATCATTTTTAAGTGAAAATTCAAGGTCTTTGAAAAATAAATATTGTTTTTAATGGAGAAGACAATATTATTGCCTATGAAAGATGCTCATTAATCTAAGAAGTTTTTAAAGAAAAAGTGAAGGTCAAAGGCAATAGTTGCACTTTACCGAAAATAATTTGAGTTAAAGTCCTTGACTATATCTTACAAAAAATGCATATTAATGATAAACTTTGTTTTTCATGAAAAAGACATGGTTATAGCCTTTGAAAAATGACTATTAATCAAAGAAGTCGTTTTTAGTGAAAACTAAAAAGTCATAAGCTACGAAAATTACATTTTACCAAAAATCATTTTTTGATTGAAAATTCATTGCTATAGCCTACGAAAACTGCATACTAACGATAAACTATGTTATTAATGAATACGACGACAATAACTTATGAAAGATGGTCATTAATCTAAGAAGTCTTTTTTAGTGAAATAAAAGGTTTTAGGCTACGAAAAATGAACATTATAAACAAAATTATTTTTTAGTGAAAATCGAAAACAATATAGCCTACAAAAAATGCATATTAACAATAAGGTTTTTTTTTTTAACGAAGAAGACAAGACTATAACTTATGAAAGATACTCATTCATTTAATAAGTCATTTTTAATGAAAAAAAGATCATAGACTACATAAATTGCACTTTGCTAAAAACCATTTTTGAGTGAAAATCTAAAACTATAGCCTTTGAAAAATGCCGATTAACCATAAAGTTTATTTTTAACAAAAAAGACATAGCTACAACCTATAAAAAAAGATAATTAATCCAAGAAGTTTATTTTAGTAAAAAAGAGGAGGTCATAGACTATAAAAATTGAACTTTACCTACAATTATTTTTTTTAATGAAAAATACAAGACTATAGCCTACGAGCAATGCATTTTAACGATAAAGTTTATTTTTAACGAAGAAGACATGACTATAGCATATGAAAGATGACAATTAATCTAAGAAGTCTTTTTTAGTGTAAAAGAGATGGTTAACGACTATAGGAAATTACAATTTACTGAAAATTATTTTTGAGTGAAAATGCATATTTGCGATAAACTTTGTTTTTAGCGAATAAGACATGGCTAGAGTTTATAAAATATCACCATTAATCTAAGAAGTCGTTTTTAGTAAAAAGATAAGGTCATCGTTAATATGCATTTTTTGAAGGTTATAGCCTTGGATTTTGACATAAAAAGGATTTTTGGTAAATTGCAATTTCCATAGCCTACCTTTTATTTTTAACTAAAAATAAATTCGTACATTAATTGTTATCTTTCATGGGCTATCACCATGTCTATTTCGTGGAATTAAAAATTTGTCATTAGTATGCAATTTTTGAATAATCTAGCCTTGGATTTTCATTCAAAAATATTTTTTGGTAAATTGTAATATCGGTAACCTATGACCTTTTATTGTTAACTAAAAATGACTTCTTAGATTAATTATCACATTTCATAGGTTATAACCATGTCTTTTTCATGGAAATTTTTTTGTCGTTAATATGCAATTTTCAAAGACATAAGCCTTAGATTTTTACTCAAAAATGATTTTTGGTAAATTGCAATTTTCATAGCTTACAACCTTCCTTTTTTTTTCACCAAAAACAACTTCTTATATTAATGGTCAAATTTTCATTGGCTATAGTCAAGTCTTTTTCTTAAAAAACAAAGTTTACGGTTAACATGCATTTTTTTTGAAGGCAATAGCCTTGGATTTCACTTAAAAATGATTTTCAGTAAATTGCAACTTTCATAGTCAATGACCATCTATTTTTCTCTAAAACTGATTTCTTACATTAATTATCATCTTTCATAGGCTGTAGGCATGTCTTTTTGTGAAAAACGAAATTTATAATTGATATGCATTTTTGTAGGCGAGCCTAGCATTTGCACTCAAAAATTATTTTGTGTAAATTGCAAATTCCATAGCTAATGAGTAATGACCTTTTATTTTTCACTAAACACGACTTCTTTGATTGATGGTCATATTTCATAGGCATAACATGTCTTTTTCGTGATAAAACAAAGTTTATCGTTAATATTCATTTTTCGAAAGTAGCTTGGATTTTCACTAAACACGACTTCTTTCATTGATGGTCACATTTCATAGGTTATGACCATGTCTTTTTGTAATTTATCGAAAATCGTTTTAGAGTGAAAATCCAAGAGTAGCTTATGAAAAATGCATATTAATGATAAATTTTATTTTTGACGAATAAGATATGGCTATAGCACATGAAAAATTGTTATTAATCTAAGAAGTCATTTCTATTGAAAAATAAAAGGTCATAGACTGCGAATATTGCATTTTACTGAAAAAACAGTATTGAGTGAAAATCTAATACTATAATGCATATAGACGATAAAGTTTATTTTTAACGAAGAAGACAAAACTATAGCCTATGAAAAATGGTCATTAAAGTAAGAAGTCGATTTTAGAGAAATAGAGAAGGTGATAGTCTACAGAAATTGCAATTTACCAAAAATCATTTTGAGTGAAAATTCAAGGTTATAATCTATGAAAAATGCATATTAGCGATAAACTTTGTTTTTGACGAATAAGATATGGTTATAGCCTATGAAAAATGGTTATTAATCTAAGAAATCATTTCTGTTCAAAAATAGAAGATCATAGGCTACATATATTACATTTTATAAAAAATCATTTTTGAGTGAAAATCTAAGATTATAACCAACGGAAAATGCATATTAAAAATCACGTTTGTTTTTAATGAAGAAGACAAGATGATTGCCTATGAAAGATGACCACTAATTTAAGAAGTCGTTTTTAAAGAAAAAGAGAAGTTCAAAGGCTACATAAATTGCATTTTACAGAAAATCATTTTTGAGTGAAAATCAAAACGCTTACAAAAAATGCATATTAACGATGAACTTTGTTTTTGACGATTGAGACATGGATATAACCTATCAAAAATGATCATTAATCATTTTTAGTGAAACAGAGAAGGTCAAAGGCTACGAAAATTGCTATTTACCAAAAAACATTTGAGTGAAAATTCAAGGCTATAGCCTACAAAAATTGCATATTAACGATAATCTATTTTTTTTCCGAAAAAAGACATGGTTATATCTTATGAAAAATGACCTTTAATCTAAGAAGTCATTTTTAGTGAAAAAAACAGACGATAAAAGGATATGAAAATTGCAATTTACGAAAAATCATTTTTGAGTGAAAATCTAAGGTTATGGCCTTGGAGAAATGCATATTATCGATAATATTTATTTTTGATGAATAAGACATGACTATAACTTATGAAAAATGGTCATTAATTTAAGAAACTAGTGAAAAAGATATGGTCAAAAGCTACAGAAATTGGAATTTACCAAAATTCCATTTTGCGTGAAAATCCAAGATTATAGCCTATAAAAAATGTATATTAATGATAATCTTTGTTTTTCACGAAAAAAAAATGGTTATTGCCTACAAAAAATGATCATTAATGTAAAAAGTCGTTTCTATTGAAAAATAGATCATAGGCTACGGATCTTGCAATTTACTGAAAAATATTTTTGAATGAAAATCCATGGCAAAAGTGCACATTAACAATAAGGTTTGTTTTTAATGAAGAAGACAAGACTATTACCTATGAAAGATGACCACTATTTTAAGAAGTCCTTTTAGAAAAAAAAATAGAGAATGTCAAAGGTAGGAATTGAATTTTACCGGAAATCATTTTTGAATGAAAATCCAAGGCATACCTACAAAAAATACATATTAATGATAAACTTTGTTTTTGATGAATTAGACATGGCTATAACATATGAAAAATGATCATTAATCTAAGAAGTCATTTTTTTTGTGTAAAAGAGAAGGTCCACGGGTACGGTAATTGCTATTTACCAAAAATCATTTTTGAGTTAAAATCCAAGACTCCTATGAAAAAAAAATGCATATTAACAATAATCTTTATTCTTTTTATGAAAAAAAACATGGTAACAACCTATAAAAAATGGTTTTTAATTTAAGAGGTCATTTCTTCTGAAAAAGAGAAGGTCAAAGCTACAAAAATTGTAATTTATCATCAATTATTTTTTAGTGAACATCTGAGACATGACTTAAGCCTACTAAAAATGCATATTAATGATAATCTTTGGTTGTTACAAAAAAAGACATGAATATAGCCTATGAAAAATGATCATTATTCTAAGAAATCATTTTTAATGAAAAATAAAAGGTTATAAGCTATGAAAATTGTATTTTACTGAAAATTATTTTTGAGTTAAAATCTAATATTATATTACATATGTTAATACAGTTTATTTTTAACAAAGAAGACAAGACTATAATAGATAAAAAAATGATCATTAATCTACTAAGTTGTTTTTAGTGAATAAGAGAAGGTCATAGGTTATGAAAGTTGTAATTTACTGAAAATTTTTTGATTGAAAATTCAATGCTATAACCAACGAAAAAGACATATTAACAACAAATTTTGTTTTTAACGAATAAGATGTAACTATGACCTATGAAAAATGGTCATTAATTTAAGAAGTCATTTCTAATGAAAAAAAGAAGGTCAAAAGTTATAANAAATTTTCGAAGACGTATACCTTGAATTTTTACTAAAAAATGAATTTTGGTAAATTGCAATTTTCATAACCTATGACATTCTTTTTTCCACTAAAAAATAACTTCTTAGATTAATGGTCAAATTTCATTAGCTATAATCAAGTCTTTTTCTTAAAAAAACAAAGTTTACCGTTAACTTCCATTTTTTTAAGGCAAATAGCCTTAGATTTTTACTTAAAAAGGAATTTCAGTAAATTACAGTTTTCGTAGCCAATGACCGTCTATTTTTTTGTGAAATCGACTTCTTAAATTAATGGTCATCTTTCATAGTTTGTAGCCATGTTTTTTTTCGTGAAAACAAAGTTTATAATTAATATGCATTTTTTGTAGACTGGCCTAGGATTTGCACTAAAAAATCATTTTTTGTAAATTACAAATTCCATAGCTAATGTCCTTCTATTTTTCATTAAACACGACTTTTTTGATTGATGATCATACTTCATAGGCTATAACATGTATTTTTTGTGATAAAACAAAGTTTATCATTAATATTCATTTTTCGAAGGTAGCTTGGATTCTCACTAAACACGACTTCTTTGATTAATGGTCATATTTCATAAGTTATAACCATGTTTTTTTTTTGAGAAAATAATGTTTATCATTAATATGCATTTTCTATAGTACCCTTGGATTTTCACTCAAAAATGATTTTCTGTAAATTGGCATTTTTGTAGCCTATGACCTTCTATTTTTCATCACAAATGAATTCTTAGATTAATGGTCATCTTTTATAGGCTATAACTATGTCTTTTTAAAGAAAAAAAAAGTTTATCGTTAATATGCATTTTTTGAAGGCTATAGCTTTGGGTTTTCACTCTAAAATGATTTTTGGTAAATTGTAATTTTCGTAGCCTATGACCTTTTACTTTTTTGCTAAAAATAATTTATTTGATTAATGGTTATCTTTCATACACTATAGCTAAGTCATTTTCATGAAAAACAAAATTTATCATAAATATGCAATTTTTGAAGACAACCTTGGATTTTCACTTAAAAATGATTTTAAGCAAATTGCAATTTTTGTAGCCTATGACCTTCTATTTTTAACTAAAAATACTTTTTAGATTAATAGTCATCTTGCATAGGCTATAGCCTTTTATTTTTTTTAAAACAAATTTTATTGTTAATGTGCAATTTTTGAATGCTATATTTTCTTGGATTTTCAATTAAAAATGATTTTTGGTAAATTACAATTTCCGAAGCCTATAACATTCTAATTTTCATTATAAACAACTTTTTGACTTAATGGTCATCTTTCATAGGTTATAACCATGTCTTTTTTAAGAAAAAATAAAGTTTATTGCTAAGATGCATTTTCCGAATATGCCTTGAATTTTCGCTCAAAAATGATTTTTGGCAAATCATAATTTTTGTAACCTATGATCTTCTATTTTTCATTAAAAACAACTTTTTAGATTAATAGTCATTTTTAATGGGCTATATAGCCAAGTCTTTTTCGAGTAAAACAAAGTTTATCATTAATACGCATTTTTTGAAAGTTATATGACCTTCTATTTTTCACTAAAAATAACTTCTTTGATTAATGATTATCTTTCATATGCTTTAGCCAAGTCCTTTTCACAAAAAACAAATCTTATCGTTACTATGTCTTGATATTTTACTCAAAAATGATTTTAAGCAAATTGTAATTTCCGTAGCCTACCTCCTATTTTTTAATTAAAAATGACTTCTTAGATTAATAGTCATCTTTCATAGGCTATAGTCATATCTTTTTTGAGAAAAATAAAGTTTATTGTTAATATGCAATTTTTGAAGGCTATATATAGCCTTTAATTTTACTTAAAAGTGATTTTCGGTAAATTGCAATTTCTGTAGCTTATAATATTCTATTTTTCACTAAAAACAACTTTTTAGATTAATGGTCTTCTTTCGTAGTTTATTGCCTTGTGTTTTTGGTGAAAATCAAAGTTTACTGTTAAAATGCATTTTTCGGAGGCTCCTTGAAATTTCACTCAAGAATGATTTTTACACAAATTGTATTTTTTATAGCTTATGATCTTCTATTTTTCTCTAAAAACAACTTTTTAGATTAATCGTAATTTTTTTATAGGCTATAACCAACTTTTTTGATTAATTGTCATCTTTCATACGCTATAGCCAAGTTTTTATTTTTATGAAAAACAAAGTTTACCGTTAATATTCATTTTTTGAAGGCTATAGCCTTGGATTTTCTCTCAAATTAATTTTTAGTAGATTGCAATTTCTATAGCATGTGACCTTTTTTTTTTTTTTTGCTAAAAGTGACTTCTTAAATTAATGATCATTTTTATTAGGCTATAACCATGCATTTTTCGTAAAAAATAAAGTTTATCATTAACATGTATTTTATTGAAGAAGACAAGACCACTATTTTAAGAAGTCCTTTTAGAAAAAAAAAATAGAGAATGTCAAAGGCAGGAATTGCATTTTACCAGAAATCATTTTTGAGTAAAAATCTAAGGCATAACCTACAAAAAATATATACTAATGATAAATTTTGTTTTTGATGAATTAGACATGGCTATAACCTATGAAAAATGATCATTAATCTAAGAAGTCATTTTTTTGTGTAAAAGAGAAGGTCAAAGGTTACGGTAATTGCTAGTTACCATAAATCATTTTTGAGTTAAAATCCAATACTCCTATGAAAAAAAATGCATATTAACAATAATCTTTATTTTTTTTATGAAAAAAAACATGGTAACAACCTATAAAAAATGGTTTTTAATTTAAGAAGTCATTTCTTCTGAAAAAGAGAAGGTCAAAGCTACAAAAATTGCAATTTATCATCAATTATTTTTTAGTGAACATCTGAGACATGACTTAAACCTACTAAAAATGCATATTAATAATAATCTTTGGTTGTTACAAAAAAAGACATGAATATAGCCTATGAAAAATGATCATTATTCTAAGAAATCATTTTTAATGAAAAATAAAAGGTTATAAGCTATGAAAATTGTATTTTACTGAAAATTATTTTTGAGTTAAAATCTAATATTATATTACATATGTTAATACAGTTTATTTTTAACAAAGAAGACAAGACTATAATAGATAAAAAAATGATCATTAATCTACTAAGTTGTTTTTAGTGAATAAGAGAAGGTCATAGGTTATGAAAGTTGTAATTTACTGAAAATTTTTTGATTGAAAATTCAATGCTATAACCAACGAAAAAGACATATTAACAACAAATTTTGTTTTTAACGAATAAGATGTAACTATGACCTATGAAAAATGGTCATTAATTTAAGAAGTCATTTCTAATGAAAAAAAGAAGGTCAAAAGTTATAAAAATTGCAATTTATTGAAAATAATTTTTAGTAAAAATTTAAGGCTATATAGTTTGCAACATACAGTTAAATGTCACGCACAATTGAGCAAGTGGCTACATGAGATCAAAACCTCAAATCATTATATAAAGTTCTAGATGAAGAGACAAACATAGCTTCTCTCTCCATGTACATACGATAGATTTTGTCCCTTAGGTAACTAGGAATTCTAAATTTCATTCAACTCAAATACCGAATGAGAGAAGACCTCTAAGCAAATTTCAGTAAAGTTGCCTAAAATCCATCAACATTTTCTTAGCTATATAATAATACTATTTACATATTTCATGCCGGCATATGATGCCTCTGTATATTACTAATGAATACACACCAAGCCGAACAGCAGTAGTACACAAGAAGCAAATCATGTCAAGGGTGCTATTCCATCATGGGAAATGATGCTTGGTGAGTCCAATAAAGTAGGCTTCTTTAACCAATATTGCTGAAACCTCTGCCTTGCATACTCCTTGTAATCAAATTCTATTGTATTGACATAACTCTGCAGTACACAAAGAGGCACAATTAGTGGACCGAATTAACCTTCAAAATACAACAACTAAACCTTGTCCCGCTATGTAGGGTCTGCTACATGGATTATACAACACCATAGTTTTATGTCATGATTCATATTTGCATTCAAGCCATTAACCTTTAGAATAAGCCAATAAAAAGTAATAAAGTAAAAATATTACCGAAATAAGTCCCCACAAGCCCCAAAATAGATGGTTTGCAAGAGTGTATTTTTCTGCAACATTCACTAACTGCTCCACTTCACTGTTGCTTGGTTTCTTGCCTGTGCACAAAAGTTTCCAAATAAAATTGATAAGCATGTATGAAAACTCAGAAGCATTGTCTTCCATGATATGATTTCTCTTTTATGTTTCTATAACATCATTTTGGAGGCTTCATCGAATGTGAGCTACATTCAGTCCAAATATGAAACAATTCTAAGAATTACAAATAACAACAATAAAGTTGAAGAGCTAATGAGACTTGCCTGCCACCAATGCTGAAGAGTGCATAAGCAAATTGGAAGGAAATAAAACAGCCAATATATTAAGCATAAGTTAAACAAGTGCAATCAAGGTCCACATCAGCAAAGAAAGATAAACTAATTAACAAAGTAAACTGGGTTTCATTTAATAATTCTGACTGTCAAGATGACTAGAGTAAGCAAAAAAGAAGCATATACAAGCCTAAACTGGGAAAAAAAAAAAAAAAAGCATGTCCTTCCTTATTTGATTTTAATTCATATATGAACTAGAAATTTAAGCAAGACAAGGTTTTACTTCACTTAATCACATATAGAGTCTACAACTAACAACATAGAAAGATGCAAGAGCGATTTGTGTACCACATTTAGCTGAGGATTTTTATCAGCTGAGAATAGACCATATGAATTGGTGCAGTGAAAATGTCAGTGGACTAACCTTCAGAGCTCAAATAAATTTGGATAAACCTTTGACGCTCCTCCAGACCTGAAATACCATTTTCAAATTGGTGTCTCAGCAAATGCGAAGTTATATCAATTAACAATGAAGCACGGATGAATGTTTTAGAAATCTAATGCAGGCTGTGAAATGATTTACCAGGATATTTGCTGTAGTCAAGAACATGAGGCTCGTCGCTGTGGTAATCTGCCGTCATTTCACAGAAATGATTTGCCATGTCATATGCAGTAGGATTGTAACTGGCATATTCGTAGTCCTATATCATTGAAAAATATAAAAAGGTATGATTGATGACAGATGAAGAGCCTATAAAAGTGATATTCTCTATCATCCTATTAAGACTGCCATCGGATGAAGTTCATAATTCTTATGGCAATGAGCATGTCATGGTTGGTAGTCTGAGTATGTATAACTAGCAAGAGAACTTACTATTAAAGTGATTGATCTTGTCTCTTCGTCTATCATTATGTTACCATATTGTAGGTCATTGTGACAAAAACCAATCTCTTCGTGTCCTTCAGGTAACAACTCCTCCAGCATGTTTATTTCAGCAGCCAGATTGTCCAGGCCAAAATTCTTGGCATCCTTTGGGGAGCACAAACTTTTGGCATGATTAAGCCACTTCCTATTAAAATATGTAGAGCATTATTTGTAACTGTGTACAGAAATTAAAAGGGTTTTCGAAAAGACTGGCCTGATCTAATGTTACCTCAGTCTCTGCCATAGCTGAGCCTTCTTTGCACCTGGCATATGAAGATTGTGAAACTCCCTCATCTTAGATGCTATCAAAGCAGATATTTCAGGGTCATGGAGGTCAGCAGCCGAGAGTGTCTAAAAGTCCAAATAAAAAAAGGAAAAGAAGTAAGTTATGCACTATCATCATAGCTTGTCCAATTTTTCATGTTCAATTCCGTAAGACTTCTAAAATTGATTTTAATCCATAGGCAAATAAAAGAGAAACCTCTATTGAAGAGGATGGTATCACTGCACAAATAACCTCAACTAATGCAAATATGCAATGTTTGATAAACTGATGTAGTCTGCCAAGTCATGATAATTTCAATTAATTTGTTATAAAATTATGTTTTAGATCGCAATCCCTAGCTAGTCAACTCTAACCTTATTCAACATATTTAAACGAGAGTGGAAAGCCATTACAAAACCTGACACTGCTAATCAGATAAATAGAGTAGAGAAATGTCTATTCTGATACCATTATTATGAGCTCTTCCATGGTTCCACCAATGCTCAGATGATTGCATCTGTACAGTCCAAAATCAGAAGAGTTTTTGTCTTGTCTGGATTAAATAATGCATACTTCCATTTATTTTTATTATAATGTCAACTAATGTCTTTCAGTCTCATACATGATATAAATAGCATTATGCTGCCATTTTTATGTAAAACAATGACAATTACTTGATTGTACAAAATATCCATTACTAATGATCATCAATGACTGAAATAGAGAGAGGAGAAGAGACCTCCCAAGTTATCTTAAAATATAAGCACTTTTTTTATATTAATTCTTTGACACTAAAGTAAGAATGATCTAGGAAGGAATTAGGAGCTTGAAAAAGAATGGTAAAAGAAGCACCTTCAACACCACTCAACTTGATTTCTTGTGGATGCTTAACTTTATTAATCTAAAGAACCAACAGGAAATGCTAACCCTCCATTCTTCCAAAGGAAAAGGATAACAAAATTAAGGGAAAAGGAAGAACCAAGACCAAAGGAAAGCTTTTTGACTTAAAAAATATCAAAGCAAAATGGAAAAGATAAAGCTTAGTGACTTTAAATTAAGCATATATTCTCCACATCACAAAACCATCAATTCAAATGTAATCATTGCAGCCAATTTCATAATATATACTTAACAAAGATAATTCTTCATTGACAATCATGTTAGAATTAATTAATCAGAACAGATAAATCCGAGAAGACAATCGCATACCCTCGCATGAATGAACTCCTCAACTCGGCCGGTGGTGAACCGGCCAAGAAGGCGTGGACCCTGGCCATGCTTTGACATGCTCTCAAAGGTCTGGATTTCATCCTCCCTGTTGAAGAAAACATCAACACCCTCGCCGTACAGCCGAACCAGAACCCTTCTGAGATGGCCGTCGCTCTTGGTTGGCCAATTTATCTCATAAACCTCATTAGTCATCGCGCCCTTCAAAGGTTTGACCTGCAAGAAGTTCAGATCGTCGATGACATCCCCCAAATCTGCAGCCACTGTGGAAAGTACTTTCATTATCTCCTCCCGAGACGCGTAGCCTTTCAACAATTCAATTGTCTTAATGGCCATCTTCGATGGATCGATCAGCGAAACCAAAAGCTCTGTCTGGATTAAAAAAACAGGGGAAATCGAAACAGAGTTAAATTCTTCCATGCATGCACCACAAAACCATGGAAAATTTTTGGAGAAAAGTATGACCCAATTTTGATAAAACATCATAATTGATGATCCTGTATTAAAAATTGCATTTTTTTTAATGTAAAAACATATAGAATTGGGATTTTAGAAGCGGACCTAGTGCTAAAGATAAAGCAGGGGAGATAAACAGAGGAGAAATTAAATGGTAGAGGAATTTTTTATAAGAGAGAGAGAGAGAGAGAGAATTGAAGAACCCACATGCATAACCAAAAAAAAAAACATAGAAAATAAAATTACAATCTTTGTGAAGATTAATAGGAACAAAAAAGGTTGAATGGAGATAACAGAATCTCACTCAGATAGGCAGAGAAGTTCAGAGCTGGCAAAACAGGGAAGTTCAGCTGCAGAGTCAAAGAGAAACGGAAATCATCAGAAAACAGAAAATCCATTTTGGGATTTTATTATCAGAAAGAAACAACTCCGAGAAATGATGATTCAGAAACTCACCTTTGAAAGCAGAGAATTTTCAGAGAAGGAAAATTCCAAAGACAAATTAAAGAGAAACCCCTGCAGTAAATAATAATGCATAAGAAAAGAATAATAACAATAATAATAATAATAATAATAAATAAATAAAAACATGAAGAAAGATTATAGCTTTGAGAAATGGGGACTGACGCAAGATGCAGAAGAAGAGAGATGCAGAGAAGTCCAACAAGCTGATGAGAGTTTTGGAAGAGAGAGACAGAATACAGACACCAATTATCTTTTTATATAATAATAATAATAATATAATATTATTATAATGAAGATGATGAAATCAGAGAAGATTGTAATTCTTAACAAATTTAAATCACTGAATTTGTCAAGCTTATCACAAGTCAAAAGAAAATTTGTGTGCTTCCTTTGCCGTGAGAATCATGAACTAAATTGTCATTGAATATTTATTTTCCATTTTCCATTTTTCTTTTTCCTTTTTGCCCTTTCTTTAAGATTCTGTTTAGTTTAAACTTTAGATAGAAGTGACAGGTGGTTGTGATGGTTCAATTACGTGGCAAATGGTGATTGGATACGTGGACAGAGAATCATGGAGAAGTTGAATCTTGTTAGAGATTCTTGGGGTTGCAAATTTGGATTTTTCTAGCAAAGATTAGAATGATTAACTACCAAGTCCCCCACATGCATGTTCATCAAATGAGAGAAATGGAGTTTTATGATGTGCACTCACAACCACTTAGATTATGGACTCCACCATACTTTTAAGGATAATTTTTCTTATAAAAATATTTGACTTTTAATTATGAATTTTGCTAAGTTACCTGAAGTATTGGTTCAGAAATCACAAACTGTAAATTTGTATAAAAAATTATAATATTTATATATTTTTAAAGATATTAAATATTTTGTCAACTTAAAACTTACTATTGAAACTTTCTTGCATTAACAAAACCTTTAATTATTATAACTAAAATGTCTCCTATGAAAAAAATATCTATCCTAATATAGAAATATATCTTACGTTTTTTTCATAAAAAAACAAAGAAATATGTCCTACAGATTAAGTGTAAAAAAAAATCATAATAAAATATTCAAATCCATTTAAGAATGGACAAACCACTAGTCAAGGTGTTGTAACAACTAACAAATTCTCAACAGAGGAAGGAAAGGAGAAAACAGGAAGCAAGAAAGGTCACCATGGATGAGAATAACAGAAAAAACTGCATACTGAATCTCTGTTGTATTGTGTAAAAAGAAATGAATGAATCAACACACTTAATTACAAGCTATTGTTCTATTCATATACAGCTATAAGAGAAGCTAACGAACTATTCACCCACTAACTGAATACATATGGTTTTGTTTAACTAAACAACCATAACAGAAAACGACTTTTAACCGTTTTCATCGCGTGTTAGTAAGGATCATCCAAATGTTGAGGGTGTATAAAGGTTATTTCATCCTCCTAATCAAAAATGGAATTAGTTCATGATAGAGAAACAGAAATCAAAATCTCACGTACAAAACAAAATATTCCTTTGAGGAAACAAAAAACCGACTTAGACCAATTAATAAGTATCAATATTTAATTTACAAACGACACCAACATTTTTGTCAACTCCAAATTAAAAGTAATAAATCATAAAATAATACTCGAATTAAAGCATACTCATGGAATGTACAAAAAAAAACTGCAGAGAGAGATTAATAGTTTGTGGAATGCAATTGGCCACTTCCTCTAAGTAACTCTCTCTTCTAACCTTACGACCCACATACAAATGAAGCATTTTCTTGCTTTTGCTTAAAATTTTTTACAAAAACATATATTATCAATATACTCTATTGTAAAACATGGCATACCCCAGTTATGTGTCACTCGTAAGCTTAATACTTGTGTGTGTAACAATCCAAGTTATTACATGTCGTGAACTATTAGCTCAGTGACATCTCCTCCTGAAGAAAATAATAATAATTATGAGGAGCTTGCATCATTGTATCACTAAGCATATGAATCGAACAGATGATAAATGTGGAAAATTCTCAGGTCACGCAATATTATTGAAGAAAGAGAGGACAAAAATGAGCAAAGATTGCATGGATCAGGTTGGTAAAATAATAAAAATGTGCAACATTACTATTAATAAGCACTCAGACAGTTATGCGCTTGCTCAAAAGGATAGACTCGTTGTTACGCTTAGAGCACGGGCAGGTTTTTTTTTTTTTTTTTGAGTAAAGATTGCATCGACCAACTAATTAAAAAAATAATCATATAATGGCATTTTACATATTCCCATATCCTGATTAAGTTGATTAGTTACTTTTGGAAATGGAATTGTTGCTTATTTGGTGCAAGTTCGTGTAGCAAAAAAAATAGTTTATAAGCTTAATTACAATGATTATTATGACATGGAAATAACGTTAAAATTCCAAAAACATCTATTTATTATTTTTCATACCCCTCTAAATAGGTGGTTTCTCACCTACCCATGAGACAAATACCCTATGCTATTTAATTTATCAATTCTTGATAATTTTTATAACTAAATTCATTAAATTTTAATATTATTTTATGTTTTGTATGATTATAATAAACTTTTTATTAGTCAATCATTGAAAGATTTTAGAAGCTCGTGAACCATTTAAACTTATGATGCACTTCTCTACAAATATTATATTAAAAATACTAATTTATGACATTAAATCATATAATTTATTAATATGTCATATTAATACATGAAATAATAACAAAATGTGATGGATTTAGCTATAAAAATTATATAAAAAAATGAATAAATTGATTAGCACGAGGTATTTACCTCATAGCATAGGTGAGACACCCTCAAGATAACCACTATGTTTAATTATATTGTAGGTATAATTAATAATTTCATAAAATGCAACATTAAAAAAATATAATTAAAAAAAAACACACGCGCAAGCGCGCACCCTCACACAAGCGCACGCGCACACCCGCACGCACACAAATATATATATATATATATATATATATATATATCTTTGAGTTTAGTTGCTATACATTGACAATATAAAGTTTTTAACAATGTCATCCAATCAAATTATTTTATTTACATAATTTTTTAAGTAATGAATAAGATAATTAACTGTTTTTATTTATCAGTAATGCTATTTGTATATTACAAATGACATCCAANACACTGAGGGACTAAAACCAAACTTTCCCAAATTACAGGGACTAAAAACTTAATTAACCCAAAGATAAAATAGAGCAACAATCGGAGACCCTTT
The DNA here is from genome assembly GCA_003254905.1 of Nissolia schottii. NCBI lineage: Eukaryota > Viridiplantae > Streptophyta > Magnoliopsida > Fabales > Fabaceae > Nissolia > Nissolia schottii. Next base: position 242,291 of record QANU01006828.1, read on the forward strand.
CTCATCAGAATATATCAATAATTCCAACTATGAAATTGCAAAAGGAATATAGTAAATGAAAACAAGAAAATTAAACAGTAAACGAAAATCAATTACCAAACAGCAAACAACAAAAGTTTCAAGCATCAAAACAAAAAATAAGCTTTTTCTTCATCTCTCTATTGTCAATTACATATGCAAAAAATTACACGATTTTTTTGGGGGGAAAAAGGCTTCAAGGGTACACACTCTTCATCATGCCCTTTGCCATGGCCCATCGTTTTGCTACCGTGCGAGACACAAACGAGCCTCTACAATCGACGGACAATGAAGTGGTGGATGTATGGTCATGCGTGGTGGTAGCTAGAGGATGAGATGATGCGGGGAAGAGATAAAGGTAGATAAGTGAAATATGCAACGGTGGAGAGATCAGGGAAATGAAATGTTGGAGAGTTTAGGGTTTTTCACTAAGAAGTATGGTTGAGCAAATGTGGGAAGGGGATAAAGAGGGTGAGAACAGAGGAGTAAAAGACAGTCAAGTAGGGTTTTAAAATTAAATTTTTTAAAAGGGCATAAGAAATGCTTAAATATATAAAATATATTCCATAAGTGTAACATATCATCGGGGTGTGGTGGTCAATCAGGGAGGATTTGATGAAGTTGTTGCATAAATACACATGATATATGTAAACTGCAAAGAGGCCGGCCTAAAAGGCCTTATTCTGAGACTTGGCCTTTTAATATAAATAATAAATACGCTTTCAAATGAGCATGGGCTAGTCATACTTTTTAAATAGGTTACGTTATTGGGTCTGATAGGTCCCATGACCGATGTTTTTACATATATATATATATATGGCAGCTAACTTTTTTTATTCCCATAAGATGGTGGTTGGGAAAAAATTATAGATGTATGGACGGATTTTCTGAAATCGCCACTCAGGGTGGTGATTTCAAACTCTAAAATTGCCACTCTGTGTGGTGATTTCAGAAAAATCTGAATTTAATTTTTCAATCTGACTCATATATTAGAAATAAATTTCATGCAAAGCCACATAAATGTCATTATCCCATATGACCCTTTTCATTTTCGTTCGATTTCACTAGTCACTCTCTTAAACACTCAGACCAAGCATAACGCAGATAAGAACACAAAGTTATTTCAGATTAAATAGAATGCAAAAGTACTATAATTATTTGTTTTTCTATATTGTAATGTAAAGTTTATCCCATAGAGAAACAAACATAGATGTATATTTTAAATATTCATATATGGGTGATACTAGAAAACATAGATGCAAAACGTAAACACAAACACAAAGCTCTTTCGCACGAAGCACAATGTAGAAGCTCTGTAATTATTTGTTTCTATTTTGTAAGATTTATTTTTTTGTTTTATAATATTTATTTTTCTATTTTGTTGGATATTGTTAGATGTTGTTCCAAAGTATGCACCTTGGCCCCACTTTCTAGATCCTAGAGCTTCAAGGTCTCTGGGAAGATCTTTGGGAAAGGCTTTGGACTCGCGTTGCTGTGGGTACATGCAAACACTCCAACGTCAAGTAAGCAAGGATTTAAGGGAGGATAGTAAGTGATAATCAGATGATCTTTCATACCTGGGGTATGTGTTATTATATAGTTGGGGTGGTTGAGGTTCTTCTGCGTGTTACGGTGGTGGAGAATATCTCATATCCGCGTGTTGCAGTGGGAGGAGAGGATCTCGGAACTATTGAGCTCGAGAAGGTGGGAGCAGAGGATCTCGAAGCTGTTTGAGGGCTTGCGAGTGGCTGGGCGAGTTGGGCCAGTCCGCAGACTATTGGACTTGGGTCTTGGGTGTGGTTAGGATGGGCCTTTATGGCCCAATCCGTAACAGATCTATTTGTGATGTTCAAATAGCATTAATGCATGTATTAATAAGTATTATTCTGTACAAATCGCACCCACATCCAAATTAAAGTAAATAAATTGTAATATTAAATCCAACTAAAACATATACACTTGATGATAATAGGGATCCACTTATGAATATGCAAAACTGCAAAGAAAGATTAACAGTTTATTTCTTATAAATAACTGATTAAAATAATAACATAACAGTGAGGTTAATGATCTATTAATTAAATTTAACAGTAAAACTCTCTTCTGACCTTCAAGGCCACATACATATAAAGTTTACTTTGTCCTTGATTCTTCAACATAACCATAAAAGTAAAGCATTTTCTTGCTTTTACTGAAAAATTTAGAAAAAAAATATAAATATTATTTCATCTATTGTAAAGCATGACAAACCCCAAGTCCAAGTCAATCGTGATCTTGTTACTTGTGTGTGTAATAATCCATGTTAGTCAACAAGTAAATGCACATGAGTTAGCAGCAGAACCAATAGAAGGAAATTATGAACAATTGCAGCACTGTGTCAATATGCATATATTGGTGACAGACAAATGTGATACATTTTATGGAAATGCATTAAGGAAAGAAAAGGCAAATATGAGTAAAGAGTGCATGGATGAACTTGTTAAAGTAGTGAAGCTGTGCAACAAGGACTCAGCGAATACACTTTTTCACAAGGACTTTTTTACAATACCCCATTAAAGGGCGGCGCTGATGTCAAGAAATAAACATTTTCATTTTAAGGGAACTAAATAGAATGCAATGCCTAATCCAAAATTTAGAAAAAATAAACATGAAAATGATATTTCAATTTAATTCAATACCTTTAGAAATTAATAACAAAATATATAAAATAAGTCATAATTATTTCATATTATTCACAATCGTATTGAAAAAGGAATAACTTAAGAGCAAACTCTTTTTTTTTTTTTTTTACAAATTCACTCGTTTTTCTCTTTTGTTTTAGATGAAAACAATAACAGTTAAGAGTATGGTAAAAAAGTAAAAGAAAAAGTGATGCAATTAAACGATTGAACTCAAACTATTCTTTCGAGAGCCTAAATAAGAAAAAGAAAAATA